>VXAY01001561.1:4480419-4513980 GCA_013399855.1 Oxyruncus cristatus | reverse complement strand
TTTTTTTTTTTTTTGGTATTGTTAACACTAATGAACAACCACTCCTCATTCAGGTTCTGCTCACCATTCATGGGCTATGGAGCTGGGGCACAGCTCCCTCAGGCATCTTTTTCCAAGCTGAAAAAATCAAAATCTACTTAGTCTTTTTTTGTATGGAAGCTGTTCCCTACCTCTGATCACCATTGTTGCACTTTTCTGTGCCTTTTCTAATTCTACGCCCTTTTTGAGGGGGACTTCGGCTGTATTTAAGACCTGAAGGCATTATAACATAATGATGCTTTCAATTTCTTTCTGCTAAGCACTCAGAAGATACTTTCATAAAACAATCAACTTCAAGATCTTTTTCCTGAATGACATGAGTTAAGAGTCACACTTTCCCCTTGGTATTACTGGGTATTTACTGACACTGAGTTTTATTGCTGTTTCAATCCTGGTGACTCAGCTTTCTCTGACTGTTCTGCAGAATCTTCATAGACAGCTTTGAATTCAGCTGTTCTCAGTAAACAGTCACAAACTCTGCTCTTTTCCTGATCACCCTCCTTCCTATGGCATTTATAGACACAGGCCCTAGTTCAGAGCCCAAAGACACCCCTGAGTGGACTCACTAATAATCTCCAATGATTCTAAAAATCACTACTTTATTCTTACCCGTTTTTCCCCACCTCCTTCTCTTATGACTAAATATTAACCCGGGAGATGACTTTCCTGCTTCTGCAGTGGAACTCCCTCTTCCAGTTGAAACACAACTGAAGTAGCTCTTCCCCCTCCAAAACACCACTACTGCTGATGGCAGAGCAAGATGTGCCCCCTGTGGGGTTGTGTTGGCCACGGAGATGCTACAGGTCATCAATCCACCAAACTCCTGCAGCGAGTTGTTAGCGACAGCAACTGTCCTGGGAGGCCAGGCGGGTGCTTGTGGTCATCTCATCTCTCCAGGGATGGCCCCTGGGGACCACCAGGGAGGCAGATGTGTGGCTCAAGCCACCAGTCAGCACTTCTGGGGGGTCTGCAGCCCCAGCCAAGAGCCCAAGAGCCGTGATACCTGAACAGGGTATGGGGAGGAAGGCACTGCTTGACCCCGAGGATGGGATTAGTGTAAGTGCCATGTCCATGGAGAAAGCTCTCCGAGGAGGGAGGAGAGCGAGAAGATCCTATTACCTATTTTACATACAGCTCTTGCCTTATGGACAAGTCATGTCTGCTCCTAATCTGAGATCAGTGAACGACACTATTTTATATAGAACAGTAACTTTTGATTTACATATATAAGAGTTGTTGATTCTATCTGTGTCCAGATGTCTGGAAAAGGAAGCAGCTTTCCCCCACCTCCCTGCTGCTCCCTGAGAGGCCATTAACCTCCGACTGACGCAAACTAATGTGCAGTCACAATTCCCCAGCTCCAACTCAAAAATGCAGACATTACCATAATCGGCTAAAACAAGTATTTATAAACATTTCAACGGGCAAGATATCATCAGCAGGGGCCTGGAGCATTTGTCTTAAAATTTATTAACCAACCAAAGAAAAAGTGGCATAAATTAAGCAGAGGTCTGTTGTTGCTGCTTTTTAAGAATAACCTGATGATATGGAATAATCTCACAGACAATGTCATGAATTACATGACCTCATGTTTCACAAACGCGACTCCTTCATTGCTACTATCACAAAAACAACTGACTTTATGGCTGCAACTCATGGGAAAAAAAAAACCTGGTCAAGTGTTTGCTTTCTATTTTTACTACTGTTATTCGGAGAAATCTTCAAAATCCTGCTACTAAAGCTCAGGATTTCTCCCTCCCCAGCTCAAGTAATAATGCCGCCTCTAAAAACTACAACTTGTGGATTTGTTGTCTTGTAACTGGGTGTATTTGGACATCCAGCCCTGGAACTTGGCTGAGCTATATTCACGCTCAAGAGACCCATCACACGTGGCTGAACTTTATGATGCAGTAGCGAGAAACTCCTGCTGATCTGCAAGTATGGTTCAGAATAACTTTATCTGTACGAATGCAGTTAGCTGAGCTAACAGAATGGATCACGTCCTAAAAATAAGCGCAGCAAAACACAAACTTTGCTAACGCACTCACCAAATTCCATTTCATTTATTTGTAAAATTGTTTTAAATGATTTTCCATAAAGCTATTGCAGATATTGGGCGTCTATTATTACAGAACCTCTTCATAGCAACCTTCTCCTGAGGGGACCAGAAGGGGATAAAAGAGTCCACAGATCAAATAAATCCTGATCCATTCAAGAGAGGGTGCTGGCCATTGATTTGTACTATAGGGTTCCTGCCAAGCAGTGAAAAACAATCTCAAATAATCTTGAAATATATGGCACATGCAACTGGGTATTGAGATAGAAAGGCTTGTGTGACATATTCAAATCTCCCAAGATGGAGATTCATCCATGAATCAGCACCTGCTCAGTCACTTTATGTTTTAAATACCTATTTCTGCTGGAGCGGCTCAAAGCACGAGCATGGCCAGGAGCTGTACACTCACAAAAGAAGTAGGATGATGGAAATTTGAGGACCAAGCCAAGGTCAAGGAAAGCAGACAGAAGGAACAGACTGCACTTGGTTTTTCAAATTACCAAATATCCCCAAAATGAGCCACTTTTCTGAGAGCAGAGCATTAAGGGTGCTGGGGCCAAATCACAAATTCTACCATGGCCCCTTCATGTCCTACACTGAATTCCCTCTACAGCAAAGACAACGTTTGGCAACCAGCTCTTGTGCTCTCCAGGTCTGGTATCTAACGCTACCTCCTGCCTGCTGAGCCCCTTCAGCACCCATGGGTGCACACAGGAGTCCTTCAGTGCTTCAGCTCCTTTCAGCTCAGGGTCCCAGTGCATCTCTTGCAGCTGCATAAACCATCGCTTTACAGGAAGACAGTGGGATTAAAAGCCATGTGTACACAAAGCAAAGGTCCATCACTGCTTCTGCAGCGTGCCATGGATGGCAGGGAATGGAGAGCAGGGCTAAGTGCTCATCTGCAGGAGCAGCACCTCTGGGGGCTCCCACACCCACCCCGTGCACGTGGGGAGGAGCACGTGAAGATCCTGGAGCTCACTTTGCAAAATCCTGGCTGTGTCCTGTGAAATGAGTCCACGTCGCTCTGCGAGCGATGAGCGAGTGAGTCAGGACCTGCAGCCGCCTGGCTCCAGCTCTCCCCTCCCAAGCCCAAAGGTTGGGAAAAATCTGGGACAAGTATTTATGGGTTCAGCGCTGCAGCTGAGGAGCCAGCAATGCAGGAGCAGAACACGGCGTTATTTAAGTTGCATCTGCAAAAGCAGTTGCTGGAGCTGTGTCTATTTTTTTCACGAACAATTCAGGCCTATTAAAAATAACGTTTTATAAAAATAGAAAAGCGAGCTCAAATTTATCCCGTAGTACTAAAAGCCCAATTCCTGTTCGTTTTAGGGGGATGATGTAAGTATACACACAGGACAAATTTGACCTAAACACAGCAAATAAATGCAGGTTTTATTTCTGCTTTAAGCACCGCAATGAGCAATTAAGCTCCAAATTTCAAAGCTATTAAAGTGACTGTTAAAGTGACTAACTCCCACTGAAGTCAAGGAGAGAGAGAAACATGAAGTCCTCTGAGGCTCTGTATTTTAATGCAGATTAAATATTTATTAACTATTGCAATCTAACAAGATTTCAGCCCGAAAATTTCACTGCAATCTCTGAAGGAAATGGCTTGGAACAATTTCAGTTACACATAAACAAAGACTGCATTCTGAAACCCTCACTCAGGTATAGCTCCTATTGCCCTTGCCAAATAAAACCAGCAGGATCAGGTACGTAAAAATAAAGCCAATTTGACATAAGAGGATATTTATCCGCTACAGCTATAACCCCCTGTAGGAAAGCATGGCATGCTCCATAATTGAGTGGTAAGTTATCTTTCATATTATATTTTTCTTATGCAATTTATTTCACAGTGATTAAATCAAAAATATAAGCAATGAACTTACCCAAATTCTTTGATCAGGCAATTGGAACTGGGAGCAAAATTGAAACAAAAACAACATATTATTCCTGCATTGGAACCCTCATTGCAATCAATCTACCTACTAAGACTTTATTTAAAGACACTAATTAAAATGTTATCCTGCATTATTTTTTGCAGGGGAGTATTCTCTCCCTAAAAATGCAATTCTGGTAATGAAAATTATTGTGAAATGCCATCAAATGATCTAATTTTCATAGCTTTTGGGCCACTGCCACTGGGAGGAATTTTGCCCAGGCAGGGGCAGGATAAGGACTACAGGGTTTATGTCTTTAAGCTCTACTTCAGAAACCTATTTGAAAGACCCATCTGTTTGCTGTCCTATTACCCAGTCAAAAAAAAAAGAAATTCCTTCTTCATGAGATGGCAATTTTCAGAAATAAATTCACCTACAGAAACACAAGCTTGCAGGACACAGACAGTAATTCTGGAGAAATTTTACATGGTAAGTCCTGCCAGCAGAAAATTAAAACTTGTGGAGTGCTCCCCACCTGTACTTTTACAGGGGTGAACAGGACTATAAAGGAAAAACAGCTTTTCTGCCATTCCCCAGCCCTCTATAAATACCAAGCCAGATTCTGCCTTTGCAAACAGGAGGTTCCTTTCTATTAAAAGTTTGCAAGAGAGCCCTTTTTGGCATTTACTTTTTTTGATGGGACATGTGCTGGTGGTTTAGTTTTCTTTTACAGTGTACTAAGAGTGCCTGTTACACTCCTGACCTTTGCATGGATCCCGCTCACACCATGTTTAAGACATTACCCCTCTCAGTCAGGTAAGGGATAAAACGGAAGCCAGGCTTCACCGTGGGATTTTTATTCAACTGCACAATGGGAAATGGGGAGGAGGGGGCTCAGCAAGGCAGGTGCACAGCCAGCCCTTCCTCCTGCCACAGGGTGCTGGCTCTGCCCCAGCTGGGCTGGCCCTGCCATGGGGAGGTGGCGTCCAACACCTCCTCCTCACAGTGAGGGACTCGGTGACAGCACTGGCACCTTCCTCCGGCACCAACAAGAGATTTAACCAACCCTCTGTGAAAAAACAGGAAGGGTGAAATCCCGACATCCTGCCCATTAATGGGAAAATGCCCCATGTCTCCATTTCACCTGCACGCCTACGGCATCCTGGCCTGACTCCCAGTTCCCCAGGGAGCTCAGTCGGACAACACTGCACGGAAGAGTATCCAGCTCCTTCCCTGTCCACCACAGCCAAACTCCCAACAGTGAACTTTCCCCCAGCAGCCACTGACCACCCAACCAAACACTGGCATCAGACCTGTGACACCGTCAGAGCCCCCTGAATTCAACTTCACTGAACCACACCGAGTTACACCTTCTGAACAGTTAGAGAGCTCCAAGCAAAACAATACTGGCTTTTTCATCAACATAGTACCCAAAGTGCCCTCATTTAAATAATTTACTATTAATTTACAGCCCCTTAGCTGCTCTAACAGAGTAAGTCACTCAGTGCAGAAGAACCAGTCTGGTTTTACACCAGGGACACAAAGAGGACTGAGCTCCTGTTTGTCCATTAGTACTATCTGCCATGAAATGGGAATTTTCACTTGCTGTTTTCCTACTTAGGCAAACTCAACTTATTTAGGGTAAAAAAAGCCTTGAGCTGCTATAAAATCTTGCACATAAATTCTCAGTAATTTTAAAACCTCTTAAATACTTATTTAATGCTTACAAATACTTATATAATGCCGTAAATATTTACAGCACAAAAATACTACTAAATACTTCAATACTTAGATCCGACACTTCCTTTGGAAACTGAAACTAGAACACGGTGTTTTTCTGCACTCCCCACCCATGCAGTAGCATTATGTTTGTGCATCTGCAACCATATATCCCATCAGCTGCTCTTCCCAGTTCTCCAGAAGTCCCACATTTCAGAATATACTCCATACAATTTAGGACATAACAACTTAGGACTTCACTGCAAAAAGAAAGCAAGTGGTGGCAGATTATTGGGGTGTTTTGTCCAAGAATTCAGAGGAACCTGAACCAGAGACAGGAGCTGGTGGTTGTGTGCTTAAAATACAAGATGTGTATATGGTGTCATTACTAAAATGAAAGAGCCCACCGTCAGCAAGGGGTTCAAATTTGCAAATACCACAGAGCATTTGATCTCAGGTATAAGATTTAACACAAATTTTTAGCAAAATCTCCTTAAGCAAGGAGGAGGAAGACAAAATGAGGTTGTGGTACCAGTGGAGAAAAGCAACGTAATTTGCACACAGATCCTCTTCCTATACTCCACACACTTTGCAGTTGTTACACCATTCTAGGGACATCCTCCTATATGTTTTTTATTCAGGAGTGTGGCCTAGGGACAAGAGAGCAGCCCTAACATGGGACATCTTCAGGTATGGAGATCCTACACAGCTGCTGCACACACTACAGCCCTCAACAGCTGCCTAAAAAAAGATGGAGCATTTGCATCACGAGACTTGAAAAGCATTGGGTGGAAACTTTCATCTCTTTTATGGGAGTCCTTAAATATAATAAAATCACCTGACAACTGGGATGCTCAGTTTTGCTGGCCCTACTTTGAATCTGCACTGAGTCCTCGCAGTCAGTACTGACTCTACCCTCCCAGAGCACGGGAGTGCTGAAGAAGACACGAGCAGCTGCAAGTGTCGGTAGCTACGCTGCGGTTTTGGAGGAACACGGTTCTACAAGATACATGTAGCTCGAATCTGGCTTCCTCTATAATCAAAACATGTTGTTTCATCTGCAAAACATCAAGCAGCTCAGAACAATGCTTACGCTTTTCCACCACAATGGCCCAGTAAAAACTGTGTGTTTTAGGAAATCCAAAAATGACTAAGACTGCATTCATTTCTCTGCACCTGCTTTGAAGCATCAACAGGCTTGTTTACAGCATTAAAACTCCCAAAATACTTACTTGTGGATGAAACAAGAATCCCGGGGAAGGTCTCAAGTATTTCTCTTTTAAAGCTTCCAGTGGGTCAGTTAACTTTCTTTTTTCTACTCTGTAAATGTTAAAATTAGATTTGCTTGTGATGAATCAGTCTCAGATAATAGCAATCATAAAGCTACTCATGTTTAAAATAGGCAATTATGCAACAAGTAATTTTTTTCTTAGAGATAATGGTACAAGGAAGGACAGTCAAGTTTTGATACCCAGGTGCAGCTCATTACTGAGGTGGGGGCTGTGAATCTTCATTAATGGGAGATGATACCACTTATATACAGAATAATCCTATATAAATAGGGAATAACCCATTTCAACAGATTGGTAATAATTATAACAGGAACCAATGATTAATTACTGAGCACTTTTATAAATAAATAAAACAACAGAGTGTGCTCTCAACTCAGAGGAGTTCAAGGCAACAGAGCCTTGAGCAATGGGTCCCTTCTCGCCTGCCCATACAGGACATCACAGCCACCACCCTGGAAACCTCTCGTGTGGATGAGGGAGAAAGGGGGGCTTGTAGGAACACAATGAATTTGAGATGTCAGCAGCAAAGACTGCAATCCACTCATGGGCATTCAGGCAGCAAAACACAGCCCATGAGTAATTCAGAAGCAGAGTGGAAATCTGTGACTTTTGCTTTTTTTGCTGTTGATGTGTATGGTTTAAGGGACAAATCCTGTTGTTCACATGTAGATGTAACTCATGGCAAAGGAAGCCTCGGTAACAACTGGCCTCGTGCTACGCTGCCAGGACTTGTACAGATTTCATTAGAATCACAGAATGGTTTGGGATGGAAGGGACCTTAAGGATCATCTAGGTCAACCCCCCCCGCTGTGGGCAGGGGAGTTTGTAATGCAATTTAATTAGTTTGTAATGCAGGGCCATAAAGGACAGATCATTATTTCCGCTGCTTCAGGGATTTTAAATGAATATGACGCAAAAAAAACCTATGGTCTAATACAGATTTCAATCTGGCATGAAATAAAACCATCTCACTAAATAGCATCATATCCTGTTTCTTCATAATGCAGACTGGCTGTCTTTTGCACCAGCATTCTGCAAAAAACTTTGCCCACAGCATTCCTTTTTCAGATAAAGTAACAAATTAATGTAATTTACATGGCAATAACCTTCTTTTTTTAACAATAGGCTGTAAAATCAGTCACTTATATTACAGACATATTTTTATGGCTAAGATTTCTCTAAACTAATTTAGATGCATGACTTTGGCTGGCTACAGAAAGGGCAAGGGGGCTGACACACAGAGGATGCAGGTGAAATTCAGATCCCAGTGAGATCCATCTTGGCTCTACTGGGAAACACCAGGACGTCTGGATTTTACCACTGGTTTTTAAAACCTCAGCTCACTGACAGTGTCTGCTTGTTCACATGTCAGAGCCAACAATGAGGCTCCCACTGATCTCAGGTAGATCCACGGTAGATCATTCCAGGTGGACAGATCATGGATGGGGCTCCGAACAACCTGGTCTAGCAGAAGGTGTCCTTGCCCATGGCAGGGGGTTGGAAGGAGATGATCTTTAACGTCCCTTCCAACCCAAGCCTTTCTGTGATGACTCTATGATTAAGCAGCCCACTGGGGAGGCTTCATACACACAAGGACGCTGTGCCTCCAATTCCATTAATGAAATGCCTGAAGAAATCAACCCACAACTCAAATATTGGTAAAAAAGGGCAGAAATCACTCTCAATTTCCATGTTTTAATACTCCTTAGGACCAATGCTGTACTTATGAGATACTCCTACTGAATTCAAGAGGAACTGGCAAGGTGGAGTACAACAGGCACCCTGGGGAGATGCACTGTCAAATCCAGGGGAAGCCATAAGGGGCAGCATTTTGGAAGAAAAGGAATTTCAGGCAAACCAGTGATGTCAAATACACAGCAAACGTACAAACATTCAATACTGATGCCAATTCATTTATGGGTAAGAGAATCTATTCAACTTCTTTGGGTCAAGCTACGCAGGTTAAACTAATGACTCATGGCAATGAGGACAGTCATGAAGCCTTGTCAGCTGCAGCATTCCCAGCCCTGGGGCTGGGTGGGAACCGCTGGGCTGCGAGGTGGGATGTGCAGCTCAAAATGCAGCCTGCCCCCCACCCTCTGCCCCTGCAGCGGGCTGGTGCCTCCAGGGACACTGGGAGGGGGACGGGGTGGTGGCCCCGGCAGACCTGGCTGCCTGTCCCAAAGGCTGCTGAAAGGCAGCAGACGGTCCATTACCTGTAAATGGGATCCATAAAGAACGGGGTGGGCCTGGCGTGCTGCAAAGAGGACTCCGAAGGTTTCCTCTGCTCGAGGTCTCCTCCCTTCTTCTCTCCAAAGACGTGGTTCTTCCGAGGCTCGGCTTGTTTTGTGCTGCTGGCTCGACTTCGGCTGCCCATGCTGAGATCCAGCGGCTGGTCCTGGCTGGCTGCACAGGGGGCTGCTGGCTTTGAGGGTATGGGAGTAAGTGGCTTCTCCTCCTTACGCTTTATGGTGAGATCAAAGGGAGACTCAGAGCTTCCCTTTGGGATCTTCTTTATTTCACTGGGTGATTGGGGCTCCACTTTCAAGGGTAACGGTCTCAAGTCTCTATCAGGAAATGGATACATTGATTGAGAGAATGCTGGAAAAAACGGGAGGGGAAACATGGAAGGGTAAGGTAAGGCTCCGACTTTTTTGTCTTGCAGCCCCACAAGTCCTGTTGAACCAAAGTACTTTTCAGCAATAGAAGCAATAGCCTTTATAGAATCATTCACCGCTCCTGACACCGCAGTCTGCTCCTCTAAGGATGGTGAGAAAATGGAATGATTGCTGTGGTCTTTCTTATTATTTATTGACGCCAGGCTCTGCAGAGAGCTTACTTTGTCTTTGAACATTTTACCATTTTCTTTAAATTTCTCTTTCTCACTTTCAATGTCACTTTCCAGATCAGAGCCCGAGGTGGTTTCCAGGTCACTGCCACTGGGGGTACTGACATCGTCAAGGTCAAGGTCACTACTCTCTGACTGGTCACTGAGTTTCTCATGCGGCCTCTCTTCAGAGGACCCTTCTGGTTGAAGCTCCACTGGCTTATTCTCCCCTACTGGTGGTTGCTTATTTAGTGCCTTCAAAATATCCTGGGTGGCTGGCAGTATCTGAGGATTTGTCATGAGGGGACTTTGGCTTTTGTTTGTCTGATCTGCGCTCGGAAGTCCTTTAACAGGAGAACTAGTAGGTAGCAAAGGTGGCCTGTGGTACAAGCCTGAAGGAAACAGACCGGGGAAGCTAAAAGAAAATCCAGGAGCTGTTGGAAAGGTAAGACCAGCAGGATGCCTATTGGCTCCAAAATAGTCAGCAAGGCCCGGATTTGCATGATTCATATTAACCATGGACGTTTTATCCATAGCTGGGGTTCCAGGAAGAGAAATGCCTTGGCCAAAAAATCCTCCTGCTGCAAAATGGTTCTTGCCCTCACAAAATCTCCTGTGTTTATTTAAGGAAGACGTAGTGCTGAACATTTGTCCACAGTCTTTGCACTTGATTTGGGTTCTGCAATCAGCATGCATGCGCTTATGACGACAAAGGTTTGAAAACTGAGTATAGGATTTATGGCAGACCTCACCTGTATGTAAACAACAACAACAACAACACATCTCAGGCTTTATGGTAATTGCCCCCACCCCCAAAATTGTGCAAATAACACCAATTTTTTTACCCGCCAAACGCCAACGAGGAAGCCGCAGGGAGAAGTCTGGGTGCACAAACGTACAAAAGCCATTGTACTCTCCAAAGCAAGGCAGACAAATGTCTGAAGACAGCATCAAAACCCGCTCCAACAAACCAGAAAAGGTCTGGAATCACTAAAAGACACGCACTCCTTGTTTGCTCTTTGCTTTGCACAGTCAGTCCCGTTATTCCACGCTGCATCAGCCCCCAGAGCCCCACCAAGAGCCACGGTGCCGTGACCCTGTATGAACCCACAGCGCTCCTGTGTGAGAGCACAGGTGTCTTCAAATGACATCCATTCATGTCACTATTCCCAGGTGGAAATTAGTCTTTAAAATAAATATTTGCAGGACCAGACAGAGATGGAGCTGCCTCACAGAGCTTTCAGCCTTTAAGACCGCAAGGATAGGAAAGAGGTGAAGGAGGAGACAAGCAGGTACAATTGTGATAACAAACAAAATTTTTTTCCACTTACAATTAAAAATTTCATCTCCTGGAAGTCCAGGCTAGAGCCTGAGTAACCTCAGCCTAGTACTCCCATATGTCCAAAGCATTTCTATCTGTGTAATGCACAGTCCTTACAGGTGCTTGTGATGCTGTAACTCTAAATTCCACATCCTAATAACTTTACTAGTCTTAATATTGCTTATTTGCCCCTTGCACATGACAAAACACATTATATTTCAAAAAAATTTTCTTTTAAGAATGAAGCTGCATTTATTTGCACGTCTGTTGCTCAGTAAGAGCCCAGTGGATTTCCTTTCAAACTCCTCTGGGATGAGAAATAGTTTCAGCCTCGCAGAAAGCGAGCCTGGGACTACACAGGGGAGCAGATCTACCTTGGGAGCATAGACCTGATCTAGCCTGTGACACTCAGCACAGCTTCCAGAAACCACTGGCAGTAGCAGGAGGCTGGAAGTGCTCCTGGTGCTACAGAGTGGGACACTACGAAGGGTCCATCACGTCACTGATCCAAACAGGATTCTGCAGGTTCCTGATTTCCTAGCTGCTACAAAGCTTAGGGAGCAAACTGGGGCAACAATTAAGTTATAACTTAAAGTGGGGTTTGGTTTGGTAATGCTCAGCTCCCCAGTGCCTTTTTATGTCCCCTTTTGGAATCCTTTGGATGAGCAGGAGAACTGGGCAACTCGGAGTCTTGTGCTCTTCATTATGCTAAAATTTGTCTGTACCTCTGCACTACCTTGCTTCTAACAGTTGTTTAAAAACAAGGCAGCAGCATTATCAGCAAGCAGTGTTATCCCTCTGTAATAAATCCTTTTTTTTTTTTTTTTCTCCCAGCCAGGAAAAAGCATGTGGTCACTTTATTTTTATTTAATTTGTGTTATATCATAAACTCTCATCTTTCACACATCAAAGCCACGCAACAATACACATTGTGTATTCTGAGGGCTTTTTAACAATCATTTTCATGATTTGAGACAGTCTGACATAATTTACAATGGCTCTATTTTAAGCCTGCAAAGGAAACTGAATTGAATGTATCCCATCCTGCACTCTTGGTTCCCATGAACTGCAATCACGTCCTCTAACTTCCACTCGCACCGGGGCCCGCACTAACCTTCCTGCTCCTCCGAATCTCTGCCCTTGAGAAACTCCACCACTTGTTGTCATCCCTGAACTGTTTACCTCTTCAGGGGGCTGCTTCATATCTCAGCAACAATGCTCCTATTGTTCCAGGGCCTGATCCTGCCCCGTCCACCAGTTTTCCCTGCTCGCATCCCACTGACATCCCTGGGACAATTCGTGGGGCAGAGAGTGCAGAATTGGGCCCAAACACAGGAAATTTGCAATGCGGTAATTCAGGAAGAATGTTTGGTGCTGGGTATCAGCTAACTGTTCCTGCTGGAAATCTTCATTCACAAGGAGAGACAAGAAAGAAAAGAGAGAAAACCTAAAATGTAATGAAAAATATGGAAGGGAAACAAAAAAGAGAGACTCAAAGGATGAGGAAAGATTATTCTAGGTCCTTGAAAATGCTTGTTTTCCTCTTAAGTACTTTCTGCCCCTTTTAAAAAATATTTTAATTTTTTATTTGCCTACGTAAAATAGAAATATTTTTATTTAATATAGAACTACTTTTATTTAATATAGAACTATTTATTATTTTTTGCAGTATGAAGCTCTGATTTTTCTGCAGTTTTCTCCTGTTTTTAGCCTAATTGCAGGCATAAAATTTCTCCTCCCACCTCCAAACTTCAGGGTACAGAACCAGGCCCCTTAACTTCACTGTTGAGGTTTTACACAGTAAGCTCCCCCTGCTCCCATCATGTTGCTCACAGAAACCAAAATTAAACTGACCCAAATGGTGACATGAGTGTCGTACCCATAATTTTGCACAAGCTTCATCTTGAATATTATGGATCAACTCCTCTCCATGTGTAAAGCAGAAGAGACCATATATATTTTTCCAGACAAAAATATCTCAAATGCATGCATTTCCAAGGCTAGGCTAAGGCAGAATTAAAAATAAATCATGTTTTATGAATCTTTAATCTTCTACCAGGTTGTGTTGAGGACCTGTTTCTTACTGACATGGATTTATTAAAGACAAGGCTTTGCTCAGGTAGGCTGGAGTGGCAAGGGAGTGAAAAGAGGAGTATTGGCACAGTCTTCCCAAAGTCTGGGAAGTTCTGCCTTAAATTATTATTATAGTGTATATATATAATATATATATATACACACTATATATATTATATATAGAGTATGTATATTATATATATAAAGTATTAAATTATTATTCTCCATTTTAAAGCTAAATTCAATCAATAATTTATCAGTTTTAAAGCTAAATTCAATCAATAATGGCAATACCACGAAAACATGTAAATATTTATCATTACAATCTCAATCAAACAATTAACAGCAGCATCCTAGATTTCACATTTCTGAGCATGAAATATCCATGAATATCCATGAATATTCCAAGGAGCCAGGACTCCTCAGTTTGTGTTATAAGATCCACCTCCTTTTCATCATGTGACTTAAACTTTAGGAGACAGAGGATGGTTATCAACTTTAATCGCTTCCATGTAGCACAGCAACAGAAGCTGGGTTTGATTTCACCTATTACACCTTACTACACCCTTTAAATCTCAGCACCATACTTTCAAGCAACTAACTTGTAAGGGAAGCTTCCCTTCTTGCAGCTTTTACTGCATTGCAGACCCCAGGTTTAAAACAAACTCCCAATCTGGATCGCTAATTGCAGAAATTAATCTCATGCCGAAGCACGCTCTGTACCACCACTATCTCTGGACCCCAAATTAGCCAGCAGTTAAGTTTGCATATTTTCTGCTTATTAAAAAAAATTACTGTAAGTACTATTTTGAATATGTTCAGTCTATTATGGCATGTGGTTTCTATTTGGGGAGGCTGGAGATTTTGCGAAGGCAGTGAGTAATTACCTTGGTGTTGGTGAGTTTTCACTCAAGCTTGGGCGGTGCACTGTAATAAGAGACAGTTGCCATAAACAGAGTAAATCATGGTGTGTGGCCTTCTGGTGGAAAACAGATATCTGCTCTAGGTGACCCTACCTCCCTCTCATTGCTCGGCAAAGCCGACCAAACATGTGGTCTCCAAACCCTTTTGTTCTGCGGTTACATGGCTCTTATTTGTAGGTTGCTCAATGGGGTTTCATCCCTCACACTGTACATGTGAAGAATACCAGTTGCTGTTTTGATTTACAAGAATAAATAGCAACAAAGAGCATCTGAGAGATTATTTCATATATGAGAGGTGCCATTTAGAGACTTTTATGCAAGATGTTGCAACAGGACTATCTGAAGACTCCCCACCCAATCAGAAGTTACTGTTTTCTAATTGAGTGTAATCAATTAACCTACAATCAGCTTTAACAATTATTAGTGATATTTAACATTGGATCTATTTATATATTTTTCTCACTGAAGGAATCCAAATCAAAAGTATTATTAACCCAATGGCAGGTTACAGATTTTGCACAAATTAGTTGTTTAAGACAATACTCCTTCTCTGGAGGAATCATATGAGCTTCTGGTCAATGTTTTTTTCCAGTTGTGGTACCAATATCTAGGTAAACTTTTGCTGAGAGCAGCAAAAGATTAGGAGGTTTAGTGGACAAGTAGGGGAGGTGGTCACAAGGTACCTTTCAAGCCATAGCAGGTGCCTGAAAAGGCTGTGGTGGAGAGTAGCAGTACCAAGGACAATATTTTAAAATATTTTCTGCCTGTGCTTCCCCGGTGAAAGGGAGAGACAGCAACCTGCACCCTTTATCAAGCAGGGTCTGGCTCAGCAGCAAACACAACCCATGAGACATTGAGGATCTGATTTAAGCCCAGTACAGAGTCAGGCTCACATCCGAGGCAAGTTTTATTGCTGGAGCAGCTGTTGGGAAAGATCTAATAGCTCAACTCAGTACTTAAACCTGGGGCATGCAAAGGAGCCTCAAGGAGGGCAGCAAACTGCTCCAACTCAAACTCACTGCCTCTGAGGTTTGTTTCCCTACTCCAGCAAAAGTCATGGCATCTGCTGTGGAGGCTGTGGCGCAAAATCAACTCCTAAAGCAGGAAGGAGAACAGCCAGCTCAGCACGCTGCAAAGCAATGAGGCTGCACAAGGCTGGCGTGGCTCCTTCTTGCTAAACCCCACTCCTCGCTCTGCATCTGTGCATGGAAAAACATACCAGGGACAACAGGTACATTTATACAACATACAGTGTCTGTCTGAAAAGGAAAATCACATGAAAATAACTCTTTGCATTGGATCACAAATTACCCAGAACTCATTTAACTACTCACAACCCACACGACACCAGCGGGCAATTCAAAGGGAGCAGAACGCAACCTCCTGCTTCCAGCTCACTCTGCTTTACAGCAAAAGAAACACTTAAACAAGCACATTTAGTTGAAGACTTACATATAAAAGGTTTGACACTGCTGTGGATGTGTTTATGCTGTTTGAGGCCTGAAGAAGTGGCAAAGGTTTTGCCACACTCTGGACAAGCGTGAGCACGAGCCCCAACATGCTGGGAACGAATGTGCCTCTGAAGGTTGCTGGGGTCCGTGAAAACCTGCTAGGAAATGAGTACTGATTAACCAAGAAACTTGACTGTGGAAGAAGCCAGTTATTACAGGAGTCTTTTAAAATTCAAACCTCGGAGCTATTTTGGGGAGTACTTAAGATTAAAACCCTCACTAACGGGCATCAGTGGGAGCTGTGACTGCAGGATGCGGCCTCAGTTTCCCAGGATCAGCCAAGTATCTGGTGGATCTGTTAACCACTTTGCAGCAAATGCATTTGACCTTGTCATTAGAAATTGCACATTTGAGCTCAGGGACTTCATGGTAAACGCGTCAAAATGTGGCTGCTTGAAACCTCTAAGCATTACTGCAATAGAAATACTTTATATCAACAATGGAGTATGTGACAGCAAGAAATCCTGCACACAATACAGTCCTAGAAACCAGGGCTTGGTTGCATTTTGTCAGCTCAACATAAATTCCCATTATTGCAGCAAATCCACCTAAAAACAAATTCTGTTCTCATGCAGAAGGCCCAAACTTTGGGAATCTGATAAAAAGCAATGCAGAGCACCACATCCTATATAAATAATCCCCACAGCAAGCCCAGCGCAGGGAAGTGACGGGAGATGCTCTAGAGATAAGCTGTGCTCACTTAGTGCAGCTGGGGCCCACTGCTATTTCTTATTTTGCTGTATATTGCAGTAGTGTCCTGAAGTTTCTGGTCCCAACAGCTGGCACACAGCCTGGGGAACTCTCCACCCTGCATTTCACTGGGGTTTCTTGCCCCTCAGTGACCTTCTTACACTCCACCCATCCTCTCAGGCTGCCAGGCCTTTAGCTTGAGGGTGCTCAGCATCCTACATCAGTGCTCACTTCAGACTCCACAGCCATTAACAAAACCAGAAGGGGTAGAAAAATAACATATTTTTAAAGCAGAAGTGTAAACCCTTGAAAAAACACCTGGAGCATGGCAGAAACCCTACGCCCTCCTGCATCCCATCCCAAGGCATCCCCACTTCCACGCTCCGTGCATCCAGCAGCACAAGGAGTGCCAGGTAGCCTACAAATTCACTCTACCTTGGCACAGTTCTCACACTCGTAGTGCTTCCCGCTGTCGTGAGACATCTGGTGACGTATCAAGTTGGACTTCCAGTTAAAGGCTTTGGGGCACTGGTCACACTTGTACTCTCTCTCCTCGCTGTGTGACAGCATGTGCTTCTCCAGGCTGTGGAAACAGGAACAGGGCTCAGCAAGGTCTGTCACACACGTGGGCTTATCAGTGGTTTAAAGGAAGAGGACAGAGCAGAGTGCACAGTTACAGCAAAAAAAAAAAAAAAAAAAAGATTAATAGCCCCAAAGGCCCAATCCTGACAGAAACAAGTTTTTGAACACCAGGCTCACCCCAGCCAGGAGGCAGAACCTCCTCCTCCCTACCAGAATAACACATCCTCTCATGTTTTGCCAGGCCACTTGCAAATGCTCCAGGAGATGCTGCTGCCATCTCTCCCTAAGGAGATTATTTCATACATCTCTCAGTATTTCACTCTGGTAATTCTTCCCTGCAGTCTGAATTATTTCTACCTTATGACTTTCCCTCTAAACACACCTTGGATCCCACCACCTGCCATAAATCCGCTCCTTTGATGGGAGTCAATTTTTCTTACAGCAGGAATAGATGAGGAATAACACCTCTGGAGTAGGACAGGAGGAGTTTAGGAAGCCTCTAGGTATGGTACACTACAAATGAAGTTATTCTTGACGATTACTGTTAACTGTGCGCAACCGTGTAGTTGTTTAATCATTAATTTCTAAGTGGTTTATTCAGTCTATTAGTAGGATATTCAATGTCCACTTAATTTCTGTCACACATCTTTGAATTAATTTTTGTCTCTGAATTTTTATTATTCATTTGTAGTAAATATATATTTTTAAACACAAACAGAGTCATAACTCCCACTGCTGCCTGGGAAAAGATCACTACATAACGTAAGGGTAGGTCCACAGAAAGGCCACTGGAAACCATGATTTTTAGCCCAGGATGCCCAGCTGGATCAACCCATTCTCACATGAAGCTCCCAGTGACCTCTGTTGAATCAGTGACAAAATCTACTGGGGTTACAGTCTCGTTTGGGTTGTGCAGCCCCAACAGCAACCTCCATCCTCAGCCAAAGGTAATGGAAATACTTTCACCCCGCGGATGCTCTTACTTCTAGCCCTCTCCTTCCTGTGGGGGGAAAAAAGGATCTCTGGCTTTATACCAACTGACTCTCCATCATGCCTAGTGCAAACAAATTTGCCATAAGACCCAGAGAGATTCTTGTCCCTGGCTCTGGCACCAGCTCCCTGACTCTGCTGCAGCTCCATGATTCCCCATCAGCACTGGGCACTCCAGAACCAACATCTCCATCTTCCTGCTCAGCTATTTCTTTGTGTAGTTACTCACTTCCCCAGCCATGGCTCATTTGGGCCTTTTGTTTTATATAATCTGGATACAGCACATTTTGGTGCTTTTTTTGCTGTGAACTGTCTTTGTGGTGTATGAGCCTTTCAATAATTCAGGAGTTCAGAGAACGACTGCATTGCCTCTCATTTTTCACTCTTTCTCACTGTACTGCCCATCTATTTATGATGACTTGTTCTTTGTTTTCTGCCCTTTCCCTTCAATATTTAATATTTTAAGCTAAATTTACATTTCCTCGATGATTCCCATATGTTAGATATCATCCTATGGCTCTCAGGGAGAAAAGGACTTTAACACCAAATAACTCGCAAATGCAAAACTGTTATGGACAAGAGTCCTGCCTCATCCAAGCTGCTGGAAAGCCTTCTGACTCGATCTGCCTCCATCAGCCCCTTCAAATCAACCCCTCAGACTGAAAATTAGACAGGTGGAGCCACACACTGCTCAACATCAGAGGGTGGACAAGACCTTTTGCCTGCACAAATTTGTGCTCAGTGGGGTTGACCTAATACATGGGGAGTGATGCTTGGCACATCATGTTTTTATTTCACTGTCACTAATTTTGTGGAAGTGAAAGGATCAGGTCAAATAATGCTGATTTTAGATGCCCCATGTGATGCTGAGCCACCTCCACTCCTGCCAAGAGGAGCAAAGGAGCGTCTCTGTTTTGGAAGAGGGGGCTCCATCTTGCAGAACGAGCAGTTGGAGGCTCCAGGAGCAATCGTCCATAAGGACTAACACTGGGCATTCAGAAATCCATGCTAAGCTCCGACAGACACCACGACAACCTGAATCATGGACTAGTGAAGGTTTCTGTGTAACACACAAAACACACAAAAACTGACAAGTCAGCATTTAAGGGGCATGTGATTATTAAGCAGTGCAAACAAACACACTGCTGTCCCAAAAAGGACAGTTCACAGTCAATTCAACTGTGCCCACACAACGTGGAGAGGAAAGAAGACACTATGAAGTGTGGGAATCCAACTGAAGACATGAAAGAACTTGCATCTACATTTTAAGCATCTACTCCTACCTCTGTAAGTCTGGGAAGACTTGGTCACACTCTTTGCACTCCTGGATTTCATGAACATCCTGAAGGTCATTCTCATTCTCAAGCTTCTTCTGGAAGTCCTCTTCCACCATGGAGAAGGCAGAGTGAGGGGTGCTGCAGGGGAACTTCTGGTGATCTACAAGCTCAGCCTTGGACTCGAAGAGCTGGTCACAGTCCTCGCAGCGGTACTGACGCTCCTCTGGAACACAGAGGGGGCGGGCATGGGGAGAACACATCAGTTTTGAGCCATTTTTAACCACCATCCCCTCAGGAATCGGATGATGGTGTGGTTAAATGAAGAGTTATTCAATTAAAAAGAGAAGAACCTCAAAAGAAAGAAGAATTCCTAAGAATGCTTTATAATAATGCTTTAATTCTACAATATATGACAGCACAATACTACACCTTAACAGTCTGGGATCCAGTGGGGATCCCTAACACAGGCTCAGGACAAAAGTCAGTGTGTTTATATACCATCCTAAATGGAACTACATATATGAGGTCTAAGGTGGATCTCCAGTAGAGGCTGAAGGAGATGACTTAGACACAAACATCAGCATCTAAAATAGCCAAAAAGGTGTTAGTAGTTTTTAAAAGCCTCTTCATTTCCATGCGTCCTTTTGCAGCACCCAACCCTGTTCGAGTAAGCCAGAGACACGTGAAGCTGAGGTCCTTGCTTTAAATTCCATAACATCGGACATAATGCGTTTCTTACTGAAAACGAGTGTAGAAGATACTAGAGTGTGAATACTGCATTCCATTAATTAGCAATTCCTGCGAAAGAACAGATTAGCTGAAGAAAATCCCCAAAAAAACAAACTTGGAAAAGAGCATCCCATGATTTTTTTTCTGCTGGTTTTTCTACTGTTGCTCCACGTGAGGAGCCAGACACCCTGGTCTGGTTCCAGATAAAAATGCCCAGAGGCTCTGTGTCAGAAAGGCTCTGAGGAGTCTGGCTGAACAATCTCCAATGTATGTACTTGGTTGCTACTTGACAGTTGAGCTGATCCAGAGAAAGCGTCACAGGGTTCTGTTCTTGGCTGTCCACAAGCAACACTTTGGCTCAGTCTGCTTCTAAATCAGCCCTGTGGGACATATTCCTGCATGTGACTGCAGAGATTTCCTCTGGTGTCATTTATTCAATAGCTACTTGACCATAGGGACTAGTCAGGGAAAACACTGTGCTGAAAAGGAGAACATCTTTAGTAATAACTAAACAAAGTTACCACTGGAGGAAAAAAAAACCAAACACAAAACCAAATGGGAATGAATGAATAATCCCCACCTTTTTCTTAAGAGAACAAAAGATACTGCTTTAAATGTACAGGCAGTGAAGAAAGTGCAGACCTTGGTACTTCCTGCCCTGGGAAACCCCCTTGTGTACTGTCCTTGAATCCCTGAGAATTTGTAAAATGTCCCTGTTGGCATAAACTGCAACCTACTGGGCGTTAAGCAGATGTCCTACACCCAGTTCCCACTGTGGCTGTATAACCACTGTCTGACAGGCAGCATAGCAAAAGGAGGTTTTGGAGGTGGGGAACAAATCTGAGCAACAACTCAGGAGTTTTAGACCCAGAATCTGTGTGTGGGACGAGCACAAGGAGGAAGAATGGCTGAAATGTCCTCACAAGTGACAGCAACATTAACAGTCTGAGATTTTAAGAGCTGGACTCAATGATTCTTGTGGGTCCCTTCCAACTCAGAACATTCTGGGATTCTGTGGTTTTCCCTTTTCAAGGTAATGGATGTTTGGGTAAGTGACAAAAAATAACCTATAATCAGGGTCCACACGTGTCTTGCAGGAGCAGCACAGCCTTGAGATAAGGACATGAACTCCTGTTCTTCTTTTGCAATACCCACAAAATAATCAAATTTCCATCAGAAAAAGAGGAGCAGAAGACAGACAAATACAACCATGGACCAGCTCTCCTCCCTGGCTGCAGTAAAGCCATCCCAGATTTCAACAGGATTCCAACAGAGAAGAAATCTCCCTAAATTTTGGTTAACTTCAGCAATACTCTCTATTAGATGAAACAGTAAGAAGAGGCTAACCGTGGATGTCTGGAGCCATTGTCTCATGCGAATAATCTTCACTCTTCATGAACAGTAAGAGCTCCTCTCCTGGTTCAATATCTGCTACCACTCTGTAGAATATCTGGAAAACAAACAAAACCAGAAAGCAACGTGAGCACCAAAACAGGCAACGAGGTATCAGCCACTGCTGGTGGGTGTTACAGACCAAAACCATGTGGTCAGAGCCTGCCTTGTTGTGGTGCTGCTGCTGGAGAGGTGCCCACTGACTATGGCAGGTCTGCTCCTTCCAGCCCCAAAGCTGTTGTACTTTGGGCTCTGTGAGGACAGAAAGGACGAGTGCTTTCAGCAGCCTCTGCTGCAAAATGAGCTGTGTGATGACTGCAGATATCACCAGCAACTTGCGTGTTGAGTTATACCAAACCCGTGAGCAGAGTGGCCATAAAACACATCCCTGAGTGATCCTTGGAAGGGGAAACTCCTGTTGCATTGGGAAAAGGTACTAAAGTAACTTTAATGATTGGACTCGATGATCTTAGAGGTCTTTTCCAACCTTAATGATTCTGTAATTCTAAAGGAGACATGCTGACATGCTGCTGGTTAAGCCACAGACATCCATCCCCCATTCCAACCATCTACGCAGCCCAGAAAGCTGTGAGGCTTATACAAACCAATGAGCCTGGTTATTCCTTAGCTTCAAAGGGAAATTAAAGGAAAAATTAGTCCTGGATGAAGAAACACAGTGAGCAGCCAAATCTGCTGGTGGTGACTCTGGCCAGTGACCCCTCATACAGGTGATACGGGGCTGTGGGAAGGAGCCCATCAGGGAGGCAGGAGGCTGTGGAGGGGGCAAAGGTGACACTCTTCCTTGGGTCCATGCACCAGAGGAAGCACACACCAGCACCACAAGGCTCTGCCGAAAAGAAATTCCCAAAATCCACCTGGCTCCTTTCTCTCTCAGCAGGAAATGTGAAGAGCACTAAAAAGCTCCACGAAGCAGCTCGAATAAATATTAGTAACTTCCTCGGGCCTTGTTAAACAAAAACACATGACAGTTATATTTCCTATGCTAAAAAGTGATGTCTTTGCATTTTCTCAGACTAATTTATTTTTAAAGGTTTTGCTCCCAAACTCTTAACTCCCAACACTCGCTGCAACGCGTTGGGAGAAAGGCAGAAAATCACCTGCTCTGCTCAAAGTCACACAGGTGCATTTGTCACAGGCAGGGACGGGTCTGTGAAGGTTTGTGGGTGCTTTCCTTGCCCACTTGCACGTGGACCGACACCACCGGCAGCCAGCACATACCGGTGTCCTCCAGGAGGTGGCCGTATAGCCTAATCGTTCCTTTCTGCACAAGCTATGCCCACAGATAAGGGCTAAATACCTAAAAACAACGAATTAAGTTGCATTTCCTCAGATTTGGATTTTTTTTTTTTTCCTTCACCTTGTCCCAAAAGCCACTCTGGAGGAGGGTGCAGAGAGCAGTGGTGGAGGCTCCTGGGGCAGCTTGTCCCACCATCCCTCGGCAGGTGACAGGCACAAACACATCAGGCACAAAGCACCCCTGCCACAACCCCCAGCTTGTGGCCAGTTTTCCTCATAAAAACCAGGAGAAGGAATTTATGTGCAGTGTGATCTGCCCAGGCTGCACCTCCCTCTTCTTCCACACCACCCTCATCGAACCATCAGCTGGGGCTGACTGGGCTTCCCATTTGTATTTCTTGTCAAGGTGATTTCAAACTCCACTGAGTATTCTGGAGGCCAAGAGAGCCATGACAGGGTCTTGTGTGTATCTCTTCCTACAGCTGGACGAATGCCTGGTACCACAATCCCCTCTGGAGACAATGCCATCCTCGGTGCTGAAGGATAGGGGGATGCTCTGTGGGCTTCAGCATGCTGGGGCAATGCAACTCATTTCACCAAAGACCAAAACACATTCAAGTGAAGCCAACTTCCACCTCCTGAAAATAAATCTGATGACAGTGCCACATCCAGTGAATATCTTCTGTAAGTGATGCTTGTTTTTCCATTTATTAAGATAAATGTATTGAAAACTGGCTTTTTCCTTCCAGAAGCATAAGAGACTCCACGTATCTGAAAGGGAAGCTGCAGTCGGATCCGTGGAAGATAAGCTTGGCTGCTGCCTGGCTTTGGGTGGAAATAAAATGTGGAATAATAATACATGCACACTGACCAGAGAGACTTCTGCAAACTTCCCTGTTGGTTAGAAGAAGGATCAGGAGTACCACACAGCCAGGTGGGACTTCCACTATCCCAGACAAGCTGTGCCAAAGCTTCTGCTCCGCCCAGGACAGGTTTTGTGTCACAGTCAGGCAAATGCAGCTGCTGCTCTGAGGTTAGTGGTGCCTCCACACCAAGGAGCAAACAAAACCACAGCAAAGCCTTCTCCAGTACTTTTCCTGTCCCATCAAAGGTGTTTTGATAGACCTTTGATAGACCTTTTCACCTCTCACAGCAAAGTGAGGACACATGGACCGTAGAGGGGCATAAAGAGGGCCTTGTTCACAAGGTGCTGTGCTGGGGAGCATCCCTTCTCTCTGGGAAGCGCTGGTACGACGCTGCATCTTTCCTGCAGCTGTGGGACAAATCCCTAAACAGGGAGTAAATTGTGCAGCCAGTTGTCTTGTCTGTGTTGGTATTAAAAAGTAGCAGAGATGATCAAACTACCCATCAGAAATTCCTTGGCCAGCCCCTCCGCACCTAAGTGGGGAGATGAAACAGTGTTCCAAAAAACTCCCATCTTTTAGGTTGAGTGATGTTTCTTTATTTTGCAACTCAAGAACCAAGTGACAGTCTTCCAGCCCTGGCATCTACACATTATTATAACACTAACTTTAATTATTATTAAAAAGAGCTTTTTAATTTCTGTGTATCCAAAAAAACCTCACCTCCACTAACACTTTACACATCAATTTGTGTTGCAGTGAGAACATACTGAAGTTTAAACCCAGACGGTCATGCAGATAAATTTAATCTGATTTTAAGCGTTGTCCTTACTACTTCACAAAAAAACCTTGTTTTCTTACTCTTCTCACCTGAAACCTCCTGGAATTATCCTGTCTGAGAGAAAGCGAGAAGCCAGCTGCTGCAATGAACCATGTTACCTGAATTTTGAGGCAGCAGCCTACTGAGGGCTGGTGATGGGGAATTCCTTGAACACCCAGATGAGGAAGATCATGATTTCCCCAGAGCCCTGAAGGTCTCCCTCAGGCTGCCCATGTTTTGCAACTACAGCAGCTCTACCATGGGCAGTATTTTTTGCATTAGGAAACACCAAGACAGAATAAGTGGATTTTTCAATGGCAAAGTTCGAAGACATCTTGGGCGCAGTCCTGACTCTGCTGTAATTAATGAAAGATGTCCATTGTCTGGATGCCACTTCTCCAGCCTACCGAGCCCGATACATTACCCAACTTTTTTGGGGTAACCTGAGTGAGTGTGCACCAGCCTGCCTCGAGATCGAGTATAGGAAGAGCTTCTGCACAGGAGAGGAACAACAACGCGGGGTGGGGGGGAATAAAAGCAAAGTCCAGATGCACATTTCACATGCCCTGGGATCAGCGGTGTGTGACTGCAGTTTATATAGCAAGAGCAAAATCGGATCCAGATCTGGAAACACTTTCAAAGTTCAGGGGGTCCGAGGTGGGGAGAAGTTGGGGGAGGCCTGGCTCATCAGTCCTCTGTGCCTGCCCACACTGCAGGTCAGAGATCTCTGCTACTGAGCAGAAATAAAAGCTCCCAAACTGCACAGCCGTAAAGGGAAAGGGGAGGAGGGGGGAGAGAAAAGGAACACCCGCAATTCACTTTTAAATGGATGAATAAGGCCTCATTGTTATGAATCCCAGTTTACTTTTCCTGGTCAGGCACTTGAAATTTTATTTATGCTTAATAGACTGCGTTTGGCATGTGTAAAGATGACAGAAGCGTGAATTATGAACGACCTTCGACCTATCCAGGAAGTTGTAATAATTGCAATAATAGCGAAAACGCGCTCCCCGCGAGCTCGGCCGGGCCGTGCTGGGAAACACCCCCGCCACCCCCTGCCCCGGCCAGCCCCACACCACCCTGCCTGCACCCCCCTCTGCTCCCTCCCAGCATCCCCCCAGAGCCAGGAGGATTTAACTGAAGTTACAGTTTCGGGGGAAAAGCGACACTTCGGCAGATGAGCAAAGGCACCGGCCGCCAGGCACACATCAGTTGTGCCCCAAAGAGGAGCTGTGTTCTGGTGCACCCAACTAAACCCTGTGCACACAAGAGCTTTGGAAAACATCACACGTGCTCCACTGCTGCCTGGGAAATTCAGATTTTAGGGCAGGTGAAAGATGCTGCTCTGAGTCTGCTTGTACTTCAGTGCCCAGCCCATGCACTGAACTCACAGCTCCCACCATGGGGGAAGGCACCCAGTGATTCTGCCCTGCCCCACACGGCTGCAAGAGGGAGGACTGAGAGGAGGTTCCACTCTGTGTGGCATGGTGGGGTGGAACAGAAGAGCCCAAAGGTGGATCATTCCCTGGTGAACACCATCAGCACTCGCAAAGCCCTGAACTGCTGCGCCTGCACCAGCTGGACCACGTGCCATGGGCATATCTATCCCAAGCCTCATCTCCTGGCCATCCTTGGAGGCTCTGGTGCTCCAGAGAGTGTGTGTCCTGAATTGGGGCAGGAAAGTGAGTGCCTGTAGAGGCAGCCTGCACACTGCCAACTGGCATTCACCCCCGTGCTGCTTCACAGGAAGAGTGGAACTTGCCCAAAAAGCAAAACAAATTAAATGTCCAAAACTAATAATAAGCGTTATGTTCAAGGAGCCCCATCAAAACCAGGAATTATGCCCACCAGGAAAAGGAGAAGGACGAACAGATATATAACTTCACAACAAGCCCTAATTAGGAGTTTGAAGGGAAAAAACAAGAAAGAAAAAGGTCCAAATGGTGAAGCTTCAACTTTAGCTCCTGTGATGAACAACTTGTGCAGCTGGAGAGCTGCGTGATGAAACCCGAGCCAGGTTCTTCTTGCCGTACTCAGGCAAATGATAAATTGAAACAAACCCGAGTTTTTTCAAGGGCTAATGTAGAGGAGTCCTGCCTGAAAGCTGTACTGGGCCCAAAGAAAACTTCAGCAAAAATCCACAGGCAAAACTCAGCAAGAGTCTGCAGAGGCATGGGTGGGAACCTGGTGGGGAGAGAGGATCCTCCCCTCACCCTGCCGAGGTGGTGGGGGAGCACCACAGTGCCTCAGCACCAGGACTAAGAATCTTTTCCTTCTTCATTTCCAAAATGCCCCAAAATTGTCAAGTGGGAAGGACTGGAGGAAGGATACTCCAGGCATCCCCATTTTTCCATCTTCCAAGGCAAAAGGTGCCTCCTGCTCCCTCAGAGCAAAGAGGAAACTGCAGGGTCCCTTCTCTGCAGGACAACCTCTTCAGCCTCTCGGGGGCTGCAGGCCACCTCCCCAGAGTCATTCAGGTCTTCTTCCTTCATAGACGAATTTTAGCTTCTGTGAAAGACCTGGTTCCAAGAGAGAGGCTGCCACATCCAGCCAAGCTGCTCTGGTCCTGTAGAACCTCCTCCTTGCGGGTCACTGACCACTGACACCAGACTCCAACTCCTGTGTGCCCACTTGTTCTCCTGAGCTGACCTCACCACTCAGTTGTCCCCCAACAGTCATGAACCCTCATTAATGAATCACACAAACGTCAAGCGAGATGCAGCTGTGTCCTGGCTCTGTGGCTCTCCATAATCCTCTACACTCTGGCAAGCAGATGAGTAGGATTTGACAGCTCTCATCACAAAAAAAGGCATTTTTGTTTAGAGACAGCGTGCCTTTTCCCTTTTATTAAACACAAATCATCAATAAAAACCTTATCACTTGGCAGAAATGGCAACAACTAGTTGCTGGGTTTGATTCTAAACAGCTTACTTTAGGTCACATCAGGACAGTCCAATGCCAAGAGTGGTAACACCACCAGTGCATCACACTCCAGGTAACACAGGCAGTCATAAAGCCCAGGCAGGAATTTCACCCACAGCCTCAGCTTTAACTGCAGCAAGTGGAAAAACACCAAGCAGCTCCTCATTCCATCAGCCCCAAGCTAACACATCCCTGCTCCACTGGAGACAGATTTTCAGTGGGAGCTGGATTAAGCTTTATTTGCTTAATAACTAATAAGCCATAGGAAGAATCATGGCAGAATAGGGCCCCATATGAGCTCAGCGTGT
The DNA here is from genome assembly GCA_013399855.1 of Oxyruncus cristatus. Lineage (NCBI taxonomy): Eukaryota > Metazoa > Chordata > Aves > Passeriformes > Cotingidae > Oxyruncus > Oxyruncus cristatus. Next base: position 4,486,509 of record VXAY01001561.1, on the reverse strand, counting down.
GCGTGCCCTCCTGACCCACAACAGCCAAAACCTTAATTTCACTCTGACAACAAAGCCTCAAAACTATTCCTTAAATACACAACTTTTGCAGGTGGCTGCGCAAGGAGCCTCTGCCCGCCACGGAGGGGGGGCTGTGGCTGTAAAACCTGAAACATGAGGCTGTGCCTGCAGATTAAAAAAGTTTGTAAAACGTGTAAGATGGGATCAGATCTGGTGGAACCTACAGCAGTAGGTCCACTCCTGTAAGTTTATATCACTGACATCGGGCACGTTGTTAAGGGTGTGATACTACTGGTTTTTCTCCCTTTGCAGCGGCACATACTTGAGTATAAGGAAAGAAAACAAAGCACACCAAAAAAAAAAAAAAACAACACCAAAAACCTATTTCAGCACGCACAGCAAGATAAAACCTCAGTAAAGTGATCTGAGCCGCTTCGAGTTTTCCATGGATAAACCAAAGGGAGTCTTCAGGAGCTGCTTTGTTAGAGGGGAAGAGACCTGGAAGCTCAGGGCAGTTTCACAGCAGCATGTGGCTGTATTTCTGTCAGAACCCTGCGAGCAATGAGCAAGATAAAAACAATATTCAGGTGTTTTAACTTCAACACCAACGATGTTTCTTAAAAGAAAAAAATTAGAAAAAAAAATTAATTATTTTTTAGAGCTAGAAGGTGACCGTGATCCCAGCCTGGAACATGTGACAGCCCCTGCCATGCCACTGCCATAGTCACTGCTGCGTTTGCAACTGCACTTTCACTAACGCACATCTTTAAAAATAATGCTTTTGCTGGGCTGACAGCGCTGCCAGAAAGCCTAACAGGGCTATTCATTCTGAAGTCATTAAAAAGTTGAACTAATAGATATTTAATGATAACAGAGGGGAGTCATCCAAGTTAGCAGAAACTGCTCTTGAATCCTCACTGACTCTGAGCTGAAAAAAACGCATTCCAGGGCAAGAACAGGGACAAGACTCTCTGCAGCTCTACACACACTGTAGTCTCTTTGGGGAAATGAAAAAACAAGAGTGCCCTGTTTGTGGAATTTGATTATTCATATCCATCTTGAATTACATACGTTCAGGTTAGATTGAGTATGACAGGAGATAATAGGAAGACAGAAAAAAGAAATCCTAGATCAATCTCATTTTAAATAAAAAAAAAAAAACCAGCAACAACAACAAAAAAATGCAGCTTTTAAACTCTACTCCAGCTGCAATCAAATGAAACATGAGTTGCATCCAGCGTGCATGTTTTGACTGCATCCCACCATTATCGAGCTGTTCATCTCAGCAACGCTCATTTATACAGCATAAGAAAGAGCCCAGGCCTTTTGTAAAGTTGATCCTAAGTGATGAAACCTAACCTCAGCCGTGAGTCAGGGGGTGGGGTGGTATGTCTCTGAAAAAACTCTTAATAGAGAAGATAACAAAAAATGTTTTTCTTTCACTCTTTTTGTTAAATACAGCAGGTAGAATGTAGCAGAGTGACTACATTACACATTGCCCGGAGTTCATCTAAATCCTGCCTCAAGCAGTCTGGGAATCATACCTGTCTGTCAGTCAAGCTTGAATTTAGTAGTATAAACTTGTGGGCAGCATGAGCTTGGGAGTGCTGGCAGGATCTTCTACCTTCTCAGGTAGAGCCCAATGTTTGCTTGTGAATTTTACAGATGAGTTGAAGCAATTAGAGGTGAACAATTACTGCTGATCGAGTGTCTGTGCCTCGGGAGCGAGCAGCGACCCCGCAGTGGGGATGCTCCCTGTGCACCCAGGGCTGCTGAGGTGCTTTGTATTCCTGGGGGAAGAAGGCAAAACTGGGGTGTCCCCCCACCGGGGTGTCCCCCCACCCCTGCACCCAGCACTGGCCGTGGCTCCCGCTGAGCTGGGGTCTCCTGTCCCAGCTGGGCTGCATCACCTCTGCCCTCCAGCTCTAGCTACAACCACTGATACACATCCTCAGCTCCACCTTATTTTTATTTTCCCTTTTTTTTTCCCCCCATCTTTTTCTTCCCCTCCTCCCCCCCCCTTCCTTCCAGGAGCTACCGAGGCCCAGTGACCCCCTGGCAGCCCCACTCAGTCTTTATATGCACGCTCAGCCCTGACTTGCATTTGCCACTCCTCGTACACGCACACGTTTGGCCATGTAACGTCCATTTCCCAGTTTGCCTTCCTATTATATTTTATATTACCTCTGGTGAGTTTGTGCCAGAAGAAAGCAGAAGGAGGAGCTGCTAGAAAGGGGTTTTCGCTTTAAGATTCGAGAGCACATTTTTAGCATTAACTTTTTAGGCTCTGGTCATAAAACGTTGGGAGGACGCGGACGATTCTGTGGGTAAACGTGCAGCGTTTCCAGAGGGCCAAATGGACAACAATCCCTTGCTGACAGCGCCCACCTCACAGCATGCTACTTGAAAGACAAACCAAATCCTAATTTGCAAATCTCAGCAACAAAAAGCTATAAAAAATATGGAATTATGAAGAGCACGATGCTGTGCAAAATAAATAACAAGCCTCCAGTGAATGAAAGAAATTATTGGCAGCAGTACAGCCACCATTACCAAATGTCAGAAATGTAAACACTAAAAAAAGAGAAAGCTAAAAGCGCCACGACTTTCCTTCCAAAAACGTCAAGGCGCGGGTGCGTGTCTGCGTTGCAGAGGGAGATGCTGATGTTTCAGCCTCATGTGCATTTTCAGTTGCAGATCCCCAATTCCAACCCAAAGACAGAGAGTTGCTTTGACCAATGCACGTGATCCCACTTCTGATCTTCCCTATCTATGCCAGCTCCTACTAAACGTAAAATATTTGAATTTGTTGTTCCAATTGATCTATATAGTTCCCTTTTCCTATCACTCTTCCATAAATGCTCTGCACTGAATTTATCATTTTTCAGCATAAAAGTGTATTTCAGCTGGGAAAATGTATCCTGCATTTACCAATAATCTTTATGGTTTCTTTAGTTAAACCAGCTGCTGTATGAAAAGGAAATTATCTCTCGGTCGGCTGGCTCGTTCTGTGCTACATGTGCTCAGGGCTGAACTGGAAAAGTTGAAAATTAAAAAGATCTTCTCTCATGATTGAGAAAGTTATTTAAGTCTGTTTTAATCAGCTATCTTGCATGAGTGAAATACGTAACGCTGGGCTGGAAAGAGCAGGCTGTCTCACATTCATTTCCTATACGTAAGGAATTTGATTAGAAAGAATGATTTCTAATTGAAGCTTTGTGTCTGGTTGTGATTCTTCTTTCAATACTGTCAGGGCAATTAAATCAGCTAAGGATAATCTTTAACATTCACCTGATGCAGTTAATTAAGGGGGGGAAAACTAAACACTGATTAAATGAATAGAATCCTATGTTGCAGGTAGCAAAGTTTAAACTGGAAATAAGAACTCGCAATCGTTTGCTTTGCTGTTTTAGATATTTTACTTTAAAGAAGCAAAGCTTCCTTAACCTAACTTTGCCCATTAAAATATTTCATAATGGTATGTATTATCCGCAGGCAAAAGCGTACCCTGATTTAAGAAACACCTAATAACTCATCAGCATAACTGAAAACAAAATGCTTTGCTGTGTCTTTCCTCTGCCTATATCAGCCTTTTTCCAACACACAAGGATAAATAATGTTTCAGCCCAACAAAGAGCGGATTTAAGTGCAATAAATGAGAAGAAAAAGAAAACCACCAAAGACCCTGGTTCAGCATATGAGTATTACGAGTTCCAGCAAAGCGTATGGGAAGGCACAATAATATTCATGCACGTGTGCATTCAGATCCAAAGCCCCACACATGCAACTGCATTGGTAACATCACCACTTTTGTGCCTTCCCCTCCACTCCTGCCGTTATATTTATGTTGCAGCTTCCGAACAACTCAATGGTTTAACGGAGCAATCCAAGAGGACTGGAACAGGAGCCAGAAAATGCTGCTAATTCAAAAAATCAGCAAATGCTGGCTTTTTACTCCTAAGAAAGCAGTCACAATTTTTATCAGGTATAAGACAATTAAAAAAAATAATTTATGAATTAAACAACACTGTGAAAAATGGAAAATTCGTATTTTCTATCACCCATAATCAAAATTATTCCATTCTGCCTTTCCCATCTGTCCCTTATCTTTTGCCATAACAGCAAAAGGCCAAAAGCTGTTGTGAATTGCTATTTTTTTTTTGCATTGACACCTTAAAGTTCCTTAAAAAAATAAGTCCAGAAAGTGAACACCACGTACCTGATCACCTATTTGACATGCAACAAGGTTGTGCTGATTGTAGCATCCAGCAAACTTGATATATTTGAGCCAGTTCCCTACATCTGGTTGACTGGCATCTATGCAGAACTTCACATTGCAAAACTCATCCAAGATCTAAAAAGAAGAATATGAAAGAGTAAATCTTTCTGTCTCTGGCTGGGTATACTAATCAAAAGATAAATCACAGGTTTCCAGATAAATAAATGGATAGCAACAAAAATAATAACAACATAGGTGTGCTTATTCAGAAATATGCTTCCCTGGTGATTTTTTTTTTAGGAATGGTCAGAATACACACATAATTATAAAAGGGCAATAAACATTCTGGAAAATATCTTGACAAACATATACAAGTAACTGAGATGCCTACTTATTGCTATGAAACACTATGTTAATTTAAAATGCATATGATTTTCTACGCATTCATTAATGACTACATTTGAAATTATGATTTTAATTAAATAAGATTCTGCCAGGAATATAACAAAAAATTACTAAAATAGATGGTGTTGGCTTCATTTGAGGTTTCTGTTTTGTTTCAGAATTTACGTTGTTCGCAGCTCCCATTTAGAATTTTCACATTTGTTGCTCTGAACCAAACTTTACTTGGTAGGAAGAGTTATTTATCTTGTTTTAATATTACACTTCCCGAACAGTCCTGTGCAACACTTAAATCCCTCCCCCTAACTGAAGCAAATAAAACTCCTTATGTCAAAAGAAAAGAGAATAAATGAAAAACAATGTAAACACTCATGCAAACCATGGCAGAATTCAATACACACCAATAAATGGTTCCAATTATGCAGACAATAAACAAATATAATGAGACTGCCCGTGGACAAGCTAAAGAGGATGTTCTATTCTAATATTATGACAAATTACTAATCGTTACAGCGGGCTGCATATCATTATTTGCAATCTTTACCATCGGCCTATCCCAAACTTCCCAGAGCATCCCAGGGAGCTCACTGCTAAACTGTAACTTCTCCGGCTTGGCACGGGCATCAGCCATCCCGTTTTATCAGGAAAATAAAAGGAAACAACCTTAAAACGCCCCAAACGAAAAGCGAAAGGAGAGGGAGGCTGTGCCCCGCCGGGAAGCGCCTGGACCCGCGGCCGGAGCGGGCGCTGCCGGTGCTCGGTCACCGGGAGCCCACGGAAGTTCCTGCCCCGGGATCACGGCCGGGCACTAAACGCGCTGTGCCCGCGGGGCCAGCCCGGGCCAGCGCAGGGTCAGCGGGGGCTGCCCGGGTCACGGCCGCCCCCCCGGGACCGGGATGGGGATGACCGGGATGCTCGGGATCGGGCCCGTCCGTGCGGTGGGGGCGCGGTGGGTGCGCGCAACCCGCCGGGGCTGCCGAGCATCGCCCCGCCGCACCCGGGTGTCTCCTCTCGTCCCCCCCAAAAGAAGGGGGAAAACCTTAACCCCACAGCCTCCCCCCCACCCAAATCCCGCGCCCGAACGAGGCGCGCTCGGTCCCCGCGGGCGCGCACGCTGCCCCGCTGCACGCACCTCCGGCTCGTTTTCGGAAGGGGGAACATTTAATTTTCCCTTTCAAAGCAACCCTCGAGGAGGGGAGGGGGGCTTACCCCCCTCCCCGGAGCGGCGGAGGAGGGTCTGCCCCGGGGCCGGCGGCACCGATGGGGCAAGGCGGCCCCGTCCCGCGGGGCCCGGGCAGCGCCGCCGCTCTTACCTTGTGTCGCCGGGAGCCCGCGGGAGCAGGGAGGGGGGACAGGGACAAATATCCTTCAGGCGGCTGGAAGCAACATCTCGGCGCTAAACGGGGGCGGAGGCCGCGGCCGTCGGGGTCCGGGACAGCGGCAGGCGCGGCGCGGGGCGCTCCACCATG
>VXAY01001561.1:4434194-4478775 GCA_013399855.1 Oxyruncus cristatus | reverse complement strand
TTTTTTTTTTTTAATTTAGCCATAAATTGGCCCGGCTCGCGCTATGAGCTGTTCTATTTTCTCCCTGTCAGGATGAGGGATTTGCTTTATGATGCATTGTGTATTAAATACAAGTAATCTGGGAAACTGATTGCTCGAGCCCATCGGCCTGATCAGAGCCCCCGATAGGAGCCGGAGACCCCCCTTTACTCCCCCCTCCCCTCCGCTGTGCCACAAAGGGAGGAAACGCGGGTGGATAAACAAAAGGGGCTCCCGGTACCGGCGGAGCGGGGCTGGTCCGCACCGGGGCTCCGCCGCCGCTGGGTGGCGATCGCCGCCGGGGAAAACCCGCTTTTTGGGGGGAAAACCCCCTTTTTTAGTAATTCGCCTTCATGCAGCACTCCCGGCGGCTCCCTCCAGCCGGGTGGAGAGGAGCGCGGCCCGAGGAGGAGGAGGAGGAAGAGGAGGGGGAGGAAGGCACAAGCCCCCCAGCTGGAGGGGTTCGCGGCTGGGGAGGTGCGGGGGGTCAGCCTGGCCCCGCCGCCGCTCGGGATCTCCAACATCCCGGGGTGGCGATGTGGATACACGCATCAACACACCTCGGTGCATTTCTTTTTTCTCGTTTCAACCTTTCAAACATCTCTGTCGCCTTTCCCCTCGGTTCGGTGGGCTCTTCAAGAGGCCCGAATATTTCCACAGAGTCCCTTTGGCAATTGTTTATTTAAAACAAGTCGCTCTATTAGTGGAGCAGTCAGGAGTTAGTACTCCAGTCTGCTAGTAATCCCCACCAGGCTGTAAACTGATGCCTCTTTTAAGCCTTTAACTTCATGGTCGTCCCAGAAGTAAAAGTTCTCCTAATGGAGACCCTATGGGCATCGTGCATTCCAGCACATCATTAAAGCAAAGCAAAGCAGCTCGGCCACAGCCAGATGAAATAACGGCACTGTCCACATTTAATGGGCTTCCTGGGGCCAAACTCTGCCGAGGACAATGGGGAAAAATCAGACAAGTCGCTGGTGATTTTTTAAATACCATAAATGTTCATATTAGGCTTAATATTATCCTTATGTTTATAGACAAGCCACTTCACAACCTCCTCTTTAAGTGGGGTTTAATGTTATATTTCTCAAGGTGACTAAACACAACATTGAGCATCCTGACTAACACTGCGGGGAGCGTTTGAAATACCGGGTGAGTGCATCAAATGGGGAGAGAGAAAGGGAAAGGAAAAGCAAAGAGAAACAAACGCAGAAAACAACCGCTTTCTGTCATATCCAAAGGCTCCGGGACAGACCCGGGAAACAACGACAAGCAGGAAAGGTGACACAGTTTCTGCATGTCAATTCCTCCCACCCCGTGTTGTGGATGTCAACTTAGGGAAAAAAAATAAAATCAAGCGAAAACACAAATGTTGCTGCCGATTTCAGGGGGAAGATTTGTATCACTTCCAGCCCTTGATGAAGGAGTGGGCACCGTCATGCCCCCCACATTGGTGCCCTGTCCCTGCCACTCCTCCTGCCCTCACACGCTGCCGGTCTCATCCGTCCCAGCCAAAAGGCAGTTTTCACGCGAGGGAGAGGAGGGGAAAATTAAAGGTAAAAAAATGTAAATAAAAAATTTCCCTTGGTCTGGAAATGGGCCCAACTGAAAGCATGTTAATCTCCACCTCAGTAATTTGGTTCTCCTGGAGAAGACAGAAGCCCTGCTGCTGTGCCCTGCACTTCATAAATCACGTCTTTATGTGGACAAGGTCAGGGCACCTAACAGCTCAGACATGGGCCTTTGCAGTGGCTCGGAGGGCTCCGGCATGTTTATTCTCTCGCACAGATCTCCGAGGAGCAGTCCAGCACGCTTCTAATTACTTTTGATTATTTTCATTTGCTCGGGTCAGGCTGGCTTTGCCGGCACTGCTGGAGGGTGGGTTTCCTCCCCCCAGCCCGGCTGTGGGATGCAAGGGGATCAGCGCTTTCCTGCACCCAGAACCCCTTTCCCCAGGACAGCGCAGGGCTCTGGGGATCCTTAGGGCTCTCCCCACCAGCAGAGGTGGTCCCCTTCTGGCAGAGAAGCCCAGAACCTCCAGCTGAGTCAGGGACCCCCATAACTGTCCCCCCCCTCAGAGCCAGGTAGCGAAATGAGTAGTGTGCAGAAAAACACACACCCTCCCTGCTGAAAATACTGACTGCCTTCAGGGAAAGAAAAATAAACCCCAAATCCTTGCAAAAAAGTTAGAGTGGTGCATGTGCAGGCGATAAAAAAAGCTGAAGGACCTCTGTGATTCCTGTGGGAACAGAGCTGTGCTCAGGGAGCTGCGGAGCACACACAGCTCCCAGCCACATACAGAGGCAGCGGGTGTTTAGGTTCACTCTCTGACTCTTGCATGAATCCCCCCGGCACAACAAAATCCATAGGGAATTCATGGTGCCATGGCACATGTGAGTGATGCTCCAGCACTCTTGGGGTCCAGCTGTGGGTGAAGCCACCCCCACACTCCCACAGGCACAGCTGCCCACTTGCATCCCCTCTTATGGTCTGTGACAGCACAATGCTGCTACTGGCACAAGCCAAACAACTACCCAAGTACTGAGCAGAAAGGCTCCACTTTCTCTCTCCTATCAAACTCTGGGCTTTAAAATAGCATATTCCTTTGTACCCCGAGCTGAGCTTGACAGCCCAACCCCATCTTCTCATCTCTCTTCGTCCTGGTGTGTGTGATCCCAGCAGACCTGCTGCCCTCGTGTCCTGCAGCCATATGTGCCAGTGGCCCCATCACATCCCAATGGTCCAAGTCTCCCTGTGGGTGTGGGTCATGGCTGATGGATGAGAGGAAACATCCTGAGCAGGGGCTGCCTGGTGGGAAGGAGTTTTCTGGCAGACACTGAGCTGTGCTGCTGAGGTTCAAGCCTGAATCTTTTTGGACCTCGGTGTTACTGCACACTAGGAGAAGGGAAATCACAGAAGATTTACCGTCTCCGTCAATAAGGAAGATGTAAAAATGAGTCACTGACTAGTATCCAACTGCCTGGGTGATTTGCTCATGTCTTGGGGAGGAAACCCTGCAACTTCATTGCAGCAGGACAAGATGTTTGCCTTACTGCAAATAAGCCATGCCCTCGCAGCACACCCCAAAATTTGATGCTGAGGGATGCAGTGCCACTTATCCACCCCCTGCTGTGAGCATGCTCCTTGCATTGGGAAAAAAATCTCCTCGTTTTCCTCCTCCAAACCTTCCCTTAGGTTTCCCTGCCAAGGCGCGTTTTGGCGCCGGATGCCGAGGACTGTTGCTGTTTTCCTTCGTAGCGTTCATTGCTTCCATTACAGAAGAGTCTGGAAGCCTCCAAATCCTGCCTGGGCCCTTCTCACACTCAGGGTTTCTGTACCTGCAGGGTGAGACCGTCCCCTCTGGGCGAGTTTGGCGCGAGTTTGGCTACAATAAAAATCGGGGGAGAAAGCTGCATTAGCCAGCTTGTCTTAGCACCTACTAGAGACAGGACACTGTGAGGCTGCAGCTGACTGATGTGGGTGTTGGCCTCCTGTCCAGCCATAAGCTGTGCTTTCCTGTGCCTCACCTTTCTCATGTTTTGAAAGGAAGCCAAAATCCTGGAGGATCTGGGAAACTCCATTGGCAATGCCCTTATTCTGCATCTCCCCACCATGTGCTGGGCAGCCTTGGAAGGCTCTTTTCTTTCTTAACCATTCAAAGAGTAAGACATTGAGCTTGGCCCTCTAAATACTACCAACATGATTGAAAAACCCCACCTGTTTTAGTATGGGTTTAACCACTTTGTCATTCATCCTTGCTGAAATACAACTGAATAAACCTCTCAGGTTTATACCCACTCCTGCTTCCCACAATTTGCTTATCTAGAGATGGAGCAGTGGGACCCATGGAGCAAACAGAGGATCCACAGGGGGTGGCCAGAGGCTCCCACCTGTTGTAGCCACTGCTCCTCTGCCTGAAAACACAACATTTTGCATAGGCTGCTCTAAAAATGGAAGATCTCTAAAAAACACTCCCTGAGAAGGCACAATCTCCACAAGATAGGAAGCACAGCATAAGGATTTCGCAGACTTCCTTTGTATGTATGTGCATAAGAATTCAACCAGGTTCCATTAACTCTCTATTTCTTCCAAAGTTTTAACTTTCAAGCCTTCTCATTTGACAAAAAATCTGATGGTCTGCTTTGGAAGACTTCTTCCAGCCCCAGAGCTCTCATGGCATGGGAAGAGCCACGCAAGGAGGGTGTGTGGCAGCAAGTCCTGGGGAGCCATTTGGGTCTAGGCACTATCCAGAATCCAACAACAGAATTTACAAATGAAAAGGATGGAAAAGAAAATCCAGAATCAGGGAAAACTCCAGGACAATAGAGATTGAAAGGGTTAAACAACAGAACTTTACGCAACTAGAATTAACGTGATGCATAACAGGTAACTCTATTTTAATAATCAATTTTAGGAGTGACTGGCTATTTTCAAAGCATTCCTATTGTAGCCAAAGTTTTAACTAGGCGTACAAGAGTGGGCATAAACACCTGTGGACTTTATAAGAGTAAGAAGCAATTTATCACCCAATAAAATGTCAAGCACTCATTTTAAAATTTTCAGGTTTGCATTTGCTATTTTAAACATTACATGTGTGGATGGTTCTAGGGGAGGTTCAGAGAGGAGGATAGACATCCTACACGCAGAAACACACGTGCAGACAGCCAACATAACCAGCTCTGCAGCAGGGAAGAAAACCTGCCTGAAAGCATCGGTGTTACAGTTTCACCCCTCCTACGTTTCGTATTAAACCCATTGTGTTCATCGACCAGAGTTGTCTAAAACCTGAACTAAATGGGCATTAAGTCAGTTGCCATATGAAATTACTGCCATTCGATTTTCAGATAAACCACAAAACTCGATGAACTAACATTGTTCCAGCTGAATTAACTCATCATCCCCGGGAAGAGAAGGTTGCAGAGGGAAGCGAGTGCTCTAATAGCGATGATTAATCCTCCTCCTATTGCAAGGCACTTGCCTGCAAGTAGAGAGCAGGTTGAAGATCCACATTACCTCCAAAACATCCCTGCCCTGCCAAACCCTGACAGTAGGGTTAGATATTATTTACATGCGGGCAGGAGAGGGAGAATTCTTTGTTATGGGCTTGTTGTGAAACTATAAATACATTAAAATCCCTATCAACAGTTCAAGTCATGCTCAGTAGATAAATCCGAGGACTGAAATTCAGGAATGTTAATTTATTCAGCCGGTGGAGGAACATGCAAAGTTGATCCTTATCCTGTACCCTGGGATTAAGTCGTAAAGTATTTGGACCATGGGTGCCATGTGAGTGGGCCAGGCTCCCCACCACAGGCAGGCAGAGCTCTTCGTGTGCCCCCACGCTGGGTGTGCAAACCAGGGTCCTGAGCAGTAAATGCTTAACTAGCCCCGTGCGTGCACAGCAGCCCACCTGGGCGTGCATGTGAAGTGCTGCTCCACATAAATTAGTCACACATGGCTAAGGGTGCCTGATTCATTTTGAAAAACCTTACTCCCAGAGCTACCTGGCCTGCACTAAAGAGATTTTTGCTCATCGGGAAAATTTGGGGCGGTGGGTGTGTGTGGGTGGGGGGAGAATATATTTGATGCAGGTGTCCAAATAAACCTGTCCTATAACCCATGGATCACAATGGGTTATTAGTGAAATAGCTGTGAACATCAGCGTATCCTTGTGGCAGATTTCTTTCATAAATGAGTTGAACATTTTCCAATTTCAGGAAAGTGCTGCTACCTATAAACTTGGAGATTAAGGGCTTTTTCCCCTAAGACTCAGATCCCTCGGGGCACTTGTGTTCTGGCATGCATCCCTTATTTGCTGAAGAAATTTCAAACTTGGTCATTTAGCACCATACTGATAAAACAAAGGGGGAAAGGGAAAAAAAAAAGCAGCTGGGCATGTGTGCATGTGAAGGAGGAGGGAGGTGAGTGGTACAGCTTCAGGCATTTTTTGCTGTGGCTTTTTTATCCACAAGTCATGCTGCAGATTTCGTCTGAGATTCATAGAGAAAACATTCCCAAGATACAACATATAAGATGCATATCAATCCACAAACTGAGTTTTGCAGATGCAAAATGACCCGCAGAATGTGAAGGAGGATGGAGGCTGTTTTATAACCATTTTTCCATATAACTTATTTAAGCCTAAGATGTTGGGCTAAATTTGCCACTAGCAGAATTATTAGTATTATTAACATTACAGCAGCACCTAGAGGCCCCAGTGGAAACTGGGACCCTTTGTGGGTAGAAAAATAATAAATATGAAACTCTGCCCTGAAAAGCTTACTGTTGGCATGGATGGGATAAAAAGTGTGCCAGATGGTAAGATTATCATTTTATTGTCACAGATGGAATACGGAGTTCTGCTCACGGAGAAAATCAGTGGCAGAACCTCATGCAATATTTTCCCATAACTTTCATTCATTGAGAAGTTGCTTTTCACTCCTTTCCTGTGACTGCAATGGACAGAAGCACCTATCTGCCCACTGGTGCTCACGGCTTCCCATGGATAAATAGTGGGAGTCTGCTTGTTAAAACAGTTCTGCAGGCTTTAATATGGCTCATCTGTAGCAGACATTCTACTTTATCTCCCTTTTTTAGCTAGGAAAATCTTTTAGCTTTGTAAATGAGCAGCTGATGCTTTGGAGCAGATCTTTAAACACAAGCACGTTGTGCTGATTGGTGCCGTAAATGAAAGCTCCTCCTATAGGAACAGTTTTGGGGAGGATACGTCAAACTCTGCCTTTGACTTTTGTGGCAGAAATGTGAAACGGAGTTCATGATGTCAAGTCTTGTTGCTAGGAGTCCCCCAGCAATCATGCAAGTGCTGAACATAAGATGGATCGTGATCCCCACCAGGCAGAGGGGGGAGAGAGTGCCCCAACCACCCCATCATCCACTGCTAAACCTCACTAAGTGACTGCAAAAAGCAGCAGGGAATGGGCACGTGCTCGGGATAGGTTGCAACGTTTTGGGTCCACAGAAGCAGAATAAGGCCATGTGTTGAGAACAGATATCTTTCCACCAGGAAGAATTTCAGAGACTGTATGATCTGTGTTGCTGAGAATCCAGTGTGGTAAATATGGCACTAAAGGTCATTTCTTTCCCTAGTCTTCCCTGTGCTGGAATCCTCACATGGGGCAAAGCAGGAGATCCAGAGATGTTAAAGAGATGTCATAGGATGTATATGTATTGACTGAGAAAGGTGGTCATCTTTGGGCTTTTCAAGGAGTTACAGTGAGATCAGAGCCTGGGAAAGTAGCCACATATTTGTCCGGGAAGCATCAGCATCTCTGAGTCCTGAAGACAGCACTGATGCAAGACTGTTGGCTACCTTGGAGCTGAACTGGTGGCCAGAAGTATTGATCAAGCCCAGACAGAGCGCCATTTCCACCCAAAATTACTGTGTAGTCCTGGGATTGGACAGGACTCTCAGACCAGACCCAGGCTGCCCAAAGGCTGTAGATGGAGGAGCTGCTCCAGCTCCAGTTGAAAGCCAGTCCTAGATCCCTCCATTGCTTTCAGCTCCAGGACTGGGGGGCTGGGCCACAGTGCTGCAGCCTGGAACGCTCTGGATCCACCAAAGCGTGGTCCCACTGGTAATCTGCAGGAATGGCTGGATATGCCAGACATTTGTCCACCCTGTCATTTTAATGTTATATTTGTGCACTCTGTCATTTTAATTTTATATTTGTGACACCTCCAGAAATAAACTGGAGCCAGAAGGTGTCCTCCCAGGCACTGTGAACAGAAGCTCAGGCCAGTTGTGTGTTGCATGAAGGACATCTGTCAGCCTGGGCGATAAAGCACGAATATCTGTCTCAATATGAGTGACCAAAATTTTCCCTTGTGGTGCATTTAGCAATGCTATAAAAGATGAAAGTAGGAGTTATGAGTGCTCATTCTTAAGGAATTACTTAATTATTATTTCATTCTCTAAGTTAATCCATGAATTTTGTCTCAAACAGAAAACAGTAGGTTTAGATCAAGGTTGTTGTGGACCAGGAAATACTTATACAGAAAGAAAACTCTGAATTGGCTTCAGTGATTTATAAAATGTGAGGGTTTCATTCTGAAATATCATTTATATGCCCAGAAATCCACACAGCAAATCTAATCCAGAAAAGGAAAATGAACATTATCAATCCATGAATAAAGATGGGAAGTAATTCTGCAGCGGTTTCAAACCGTGCCTGCCCATGCCTGACAAGTAACTGATCTGAAGCCTTTTTACATACCTGTTAGGTTTGTGTTTACCCTGAGTTTAGGAAGCAAAATCTGGGGACAAAGAACACCATGAGAACTTTGAAGAAAGCAATAATAGCGACAGCTACTCACCACACTGAGTTAAGCACATCCTTCCTTCCTTAACACATCTACTGAGGGGAAAGGTCAACTCCAGATGCAAAGACTGACCAAAAACCCCAAAACTCCAGTAAATCCCGTCCCTTTTGATACAGTGCAGCTCCACCAGTTTAAGGGTAAAAGAGTAAGACATAAATGGGGTTTATGTGACCAGGATATAAAAAAGACCTTGTTGACCTGATTTCCAATCAGCCACACAAAGGGTTTGGTGACCATGGATGATGCTGTTCCATGTGATTCATTGCAACTCCTGTCAGTAGCCAAGTGGGCAGCAGACACATCTGAAGTGCAGTGACCTTGGCTTGCGTGAGTGAGGCCAGTAGTAAAAGCAAATGGAATTTTCAAATGAAAGGAATATATTTTTAGAAGAATTTGTAGTGTTTGGAATCCAGCTTTAGATGGCTCAAGAGTATTTAGAAAGCCAAAAATCTGTTCTTTGGTTCTGGTTTGTTGATTAAATATACTTGTTACCAAGAACTTCAAGCAGGAAAAAATTTAAAAGAGGCTTCAACTAAGATACTATCAGCTTCAGCTGCAGCATTGAACAACTAAAATGTAATAGCTCTTCAGATCTCGAGTTATTTCCACTGACTGCCGTATAATCAGCATGTTAAATCTGGGCACCTCTTCAGGCACAGTTATTTGTGTGATATATATAGATCGATACCTATTGATTTTATAATTTTGATTCATCTCTGTGCAGTGATTCAGTTTCACATCATCATATTTATCAAGCTCTTCTCTGTACCTTTGCTTCCAAGCTTCCTGAGAGTTCCAGGCTACTCAAGGAGTGTCCCACCACAAGCACCCCTTTTTCACCCAGTCAGTGGGCACACGCTTGGTCACATCCCAAGGAATTTTGTGTGCAAAGAGCCACCACAGGGTCGGCAATAAATGAGAATAATTTTGCTAATGACACAACCCCACTGTCCCTGCTGGATCTGGAGCCATTCCCCAACTTTCCACAGAGGCAGACAGCACAGCTGGTTGTTTCTCACCCAGTGGCTGTGCCTTCAAACTTCCTCCTACGCTGGCTTATGGAGGGGACAAAACTTTGCACTGAATATTAAATTTCATTCTTTTTACTCCTGCAGCTTTTTGAGACCCAAAAAGCTGGCACCTGAAGCCCTTCCCTGCTGCAGCTGCTCCCACGGACACAGCAGCAGATTGAGCAGAGGAGCTGGCACAGAAATCCTGATGGTAACTGATTAACAGCGACCTGCTTGACATACTGGAGGAAACCAACACCATTGCTGCTGCTGGCAGGGCGGCAGGGAAATCCTGTTAACCCACTGCATTGCATATATGCAAATGACAGCAGATTAACGAGCGCCAGCGAAGCCGCTCTCCCGCTGCGCTCACACCAGTTTGCATCAGAACAAAATTACGTCTGGACACGCAAGAGATGCCCCAAATAGACTAAATCATGATTTAGCGACTCACTTCTGCCTAAAGCTCCAGTTTGATGGGGCAACCCATGTCTCCACCGGTGTGGCTGTCACTGGCAGCCCTTACACAGCACCGCGGTGGCCCGCAAGGACAGGATGTGGGGCAAAAGTGGTTAAAAACCATCAGCTGAAATTCACGTGATGAATGGATTTAAGGCAAACAGGAAAGCTTTGCGTTGAAAATGCCCCCCAAAAAAGAGCTGAGCTCCGCTCCAACACAGCGATTTCCAAATGTTTTTGCAGAAGGTGCCGAAGGGAGTTGGGATGTACTGCATCCATGAAATGGGAGTTAGTAGGGTGAATGCCTTTGGGAGGAAAACCGAAAGGGTTGATGAAGACTAAACATTTCACCGGGGGTGGGGGGCAGGGGCTCACACGCTACAGCAAGACAGAAAGCATGGGCTAATTACAAAATAAGACCTATCACCATGCAAAAAATAAATGACTTCATAAATAGCTTTAGATATCATGTTAAAAGCACCTTTGGGAACAAAAAGATGCTGTGCTGAAAACAGGAGATCTAAAGAGCTGTTATTACACATCCATTACGTTTTCTGAGCTGTCGCATTTGCTTTTTGAAGTTCTGTACACATGATACAGCAAGGCAAAACATTTTATGTACCGTAAGAAATTTGAAACAATGTTTAGTGTTCGGAAGATAAAGTTAACAAAAACTACACTTCAGTGGCTTTTTTATTTCACTATTTTATGACCTTTCAGGAACTTAAGAGTAAAAGGAAACAAGAAGGAAGGATAAGCAACCATGCACTCCTGCTTGCTTTTTCCTATGTTGCTGATCAGAGCCCAGGGCAGAAATCATAATAAAAAATGTCTTCTTTTTAATGCCTAAATAGGAGCTGTTGAAACGCTGATGGTACGACGTGTTTGGGGATGGAAAGCATTTGTTCCTCTTGCAGCTATCAACAGTCATATGTTACATGATTTTCCGATTTTTCTCCCTGAAATTACAGAAGCCCATCACGTCTTCATAACCATTTGGAACAGTTTTTCTGCTGTTTCTGCTTTTTTCTAAAACCAAAACCAGCTACAGTGATGACTCCCAAGAACGGTTTCTACAAGCATCAGGCAACTCAGGTTATTCATATTTTCTCTCTGCTCCTTCTAAATATCCTTGGTCACGTCGTTACAGACCTCTTGATGACATCAATAGCGATAATTACTGAATTTATTGGGCAGTGGCCCCCGCAAAGACTTCCATCCTGCAGGATGCCAAAACACTCCTGATGCAGCTGCTGTGGGCATCAACTATAGCACACACACAAAATCCACTTTCTAACCAAACACCCACTTCAAACTCAAACAGGAGCTGTGCACTAATTCATGTTGGGAAGCAAAATGAGCAATATATGAAGAGCTGCTCCTTTCCCTTGGAAGGAGAAAGCAACCACAAAAAAAAAAAAAGAAAATGTGATGGGAGATTGATGTGAGTTTTAGAGCATAGTGTAGTTCACTAATATGTTGGCCTAATGAAGAAAAAATTGACATCTGAGTGGCATGAGCTTCACCAAACTTAGCATCCTGCCAAACCTACATTAGATGGAAACAGGTGCTTAGTTTAAACTGTCAAAAATCTTCCACAGTAGTACATCTGTGCTACTGGTTATTAGAGGGTCTGGTAGAAACTAAGAAATTATTTCTGCTGATTTCAGGAGGAAGATGCAGGGCAAATGGCAAGAACACCAGCAATGTTTTATAAAATGTCTTTCACAACATATCTTGAATGAGTAATCATTGAACTTTTAAAAAATCCTATAGCCATAAGGACTATACTCAAATATATTTTTAAGACTTCTTTGCGTATTTTTATCATGTCTGTTGTCACTCTCAGTGACAGATTTTTTTTTTCTTTAAACTAGAACTTTCAATGGAATGTCTTCTATTACAACCCTGCAGATTTATTATCTGCAATTCAGAAGTAAGTCTAAGCAAATCAGAAGGGATTTTAGGTGCTAGACGATATACCTGCAATCCAAGTTCATGTGGTCAAATTCATTCCTGGTATAACTTCACTGAACATTTCAGTGCTTTTTTTCTTGGGAAGAATTTGCACTTGGGTGGATTTATTCCTGGCATGAATTTCAATGCCAGAATAAAATTCAAATACAGCTACTTGGAGTGACACCCTTTGACTAAAATCAAATGTATGGGGAAAAAAGATGGGTGAGGGGCTGAGGAGTAGCCTGGTGATGTTTTGAAGGGTGATATCCATGCAGGATAGATATATGGAGTCGTCTTAGCTTTATTATGCCTTGCTACATTATGGTAAAGGGTACAATAAGTTAGGAAGTGCCTATAGCAGGATAGCAAGATGCAGCTCTCCTCTCCTATGTTTAAAGGGAAGGGTGTGATGGCAAAAGCAGTGGCAAGCAGAGGGAAAAAAAACCCTGCTTCTTCGAGAGCTAATTCATGACCCTCTGTCATCTGCAAATCAGTTAATCGAAAAAAATATTCCCAAACACTTTCAATATTAAACTCCACAGGGAGCTGACATCCCTCATGACCGAACAGGCAAACAGCCTGGGGGTGGAGCAGGGAACCAGCGAGGTGAGGAGTATCAGGAACTCATTGGTCGTGTAATGGAGTTGGTTATTGCATTAGCATTGCAGGTGAATGTGGAGTTAACATCTGAGCCTTTCAGGAAAGATCTTTAATGACCCACCAACCCTCTGAAATCTCCAGAACCTGAAAGAACAACTCCGCGCACGCAACCATTTTGTGGCTTCAACACTGACCCAGGGAAAGTGTCACCTCCTGAATCACAAGGGATGCTTCCAGTAACACCAATATTTTTCCAAGAGGTCCCCCAGCCAAAGTCTGCCTTGTCCCAGCCCTGCTTGGAAGGTCTTCCAGGTCTAGAGCACGAGGTGGTATGGCTGGAGACCAAGTCAAGGCATTATTTTATTTTGTTTTGGTTAGCAGAGTTGATATTTGGTCAAAGGCTCCAAGCTGTGAAATGATGAGGAGCTGCCAATTTCTAAGCTAAATGTTGTACATTCATATCCTGCTACCACTAACTCCATTATGATTAGTCAGGAGTGAACTTAGAAGGTTCAGAAATAAGGTTTGGATAAACATCCCCAAATTTTGGATGCTTATCTGAGCCTGACCCAAACCCCCTGAGTATGCAGAATTGAGCTGGAAATCTGGCAAGCATGTTAATTTCCACACTTTTCATTTCTCTCTTGAAGGCTATATTTGCAGTTTAAGATATTTCCTTTAATTGGAATTAGCATAATACATTATTTCCCTATGGTGAGAACAGCTTTTCTGTACTTACTCTGCCTGTTTGGATTTTGTCCAAGGAAGTACAAAAGGGGATGAAAGTGAACATAAAAATCCAAAGTAAATAAGTGAACCGAACTCTTTAAACCCCAACGAATGGGTAGATTCTGCTTAAGGCTTCCCCCAACATAAACGACTTGGTCCAACCCTAAAACGATGCCCCTCGGTTTTAACGGTGCCTCTGTACTAGTGCCAGCCAAACCCTGTCACATACATTTGGTAAGAATTAGCAATAATTCAGGCTTTGGGGCATTTCTGGGGTATATCACTGCTGCAGATAGCATCTGACTTGTTTAATTTCATTAATTATCAACACCTACAAAAATATTGTGCCAAGTACATCAAATCTTTGGGGAGCTTGGAGTTACAATCAGTAAGTGTTTGACCTTGCAAAATTTACAAGTTATAAGATGCCAGTTCCATTCATATACTAAATTCTGTGACATTTGCTGTGCAAATGAAGTATTTAAGCAACCAATGGAGCCTTTGGAACAAGGGGAATTTCATATCCAGGCTGCACATGGGAGGCCCAACCTGCCATTGAGAAGACCCAGCCTATGCAGGTGTAAATCCAGCTGTTAGACCTGACCTGCTGCAGACCTTGAATTCAGCTGGGGTGAAGACTCTAAAATGAAAACCTTGCAAATACCCAAAATGAGATTCTTTTCAAATCAGCCTCTTTGCAAATCAGCTGGTGATGCGAGGTGCATTCAGAAGGACGTAAGTGACCTCAGACCCTTTCCAAATGCGGGGCTGGGAAGGTCATGTCAGCACCCAGCTGCTCACCCTTTCTCCTGCCACTCTTCCCAAGCTCCCCAGGACAGAACTAATTATAGCAGCAGACTGTACATGCGTGTTGGGATAAGCACAGCACATGGATATATCCACGCACATCCACAGACCTGAATGTTTGCTCACATTTCATAATGAGTAAAACAAATAAAAATGAGCATTGACAGGAATGCCTGTTACCCAGCACTCCCAGGGAAGAAAAGCAGAGCCAAGTGCTATTCCTTAAACAGCACACTTGGTACTCAAAAACAACCCTCTCCGAGCTTGAATGCAGAACGCGGCACCTTCACCAGCTTGAGCACTGAGCGAGAGAACCAGCCTGGTGTTTCCCAGCTCCCTGCTCCTTATCAGGGAGATCTGGGCAAGCTGCCGGGGCCATGTCTGAGGGCTGTGCTGCTCCTCCCTGCCAGCCGGGACGGGGCCGCCTGGGAAAGGAGAAAATGTCATCCAGCCCAAACACAAAGGGCAAGATGGTATCTCGCTGCTGGTGAGGTGAAGTCATGCACTAGGAAAAATATATTTAGCTGTTTCTGGGCAGTCCCCAGGAGGCTGCAGAGCCGGTCTGGTACTGACATCGCCCTGTTTGCCTGCCCATGGCACCGTGAGAGACCCCCATGGCTGTGACCCAAGGAGGCTCAGAGAGAAACTTGGACCCTGTGCCAGAGTGACCCCCAGGAGCGCTTTAGGAAGGGCTGACTGTGTTTGCACTGCTGGGGATGTGCCAGCACTGAAGATGTCAGTTTGACCAAAGATGACAACCAGGATCATACAGACAGAGAGATCCACTGTAAAGTCACCAGAAAGAAACGCCCAAAGTGCAGAGCAGAGGCATAAAATGTTCCCATCCCGAAATTCCGACTCCATTGAGGGCAACAGAAAAATCCTCATTGCCTTTGGACAGAGCGGGCAACAATTCAAGTGTTTGTTTAGCAGTCAGAGAAAGAACATTACCTGGTGTACAGCCCATGCTGCTTTGAGATAAACATACTGTAAAACAGATATTTGCACAGAACTCCCACTGCATACAATGGGAAAATCACGGGGAAAGGTGGGGTTAGAAAATGGGTTTATAAAATTGTAAAAATGCCACAGAATAACACAGGCTGGAGGATGGTGGAAGCTCTGCTCTCCTGGCTCAGCATCCTGAATTTTGCTGTTTCTTTTGCTGTTTCTCCTCTAACATTACCATAATTTTACAGTTGAACTCATCAGCTGGCATTAGCTACACTCACCCTATTTAACAGCACCGTAAAACAAACAACCCAGAAGAGTTTGTCACCGCAGCCATGTACTTTATAAGGCACAAGTCTGAATAAATATGTAACTGTTCACACCCTTTCAGAAGTGCTGGAACAGGAACACACTGAACCCAGAGCACTGATTTATATCTAAAGCAGCATTAACTCCAAAGCAAGAGTGAGAATGTAGGTTAGATGGATAATGGGAGCTACAAAGAGTTATTGCTCTGTCATTTTACACCTTGGAGAGATGTGTGGGGTGGGTGAAAGCCCAAGACAAGACAGAAAACAGCCAGCTTGAAAGCATGGACTGGAAACAAAGGACAGTCACAGCTCATCCTGATTGAAAATATTGCTTAAAATCATAATGTGCACTATAAATCAAGATGAAGGGTGGGAGGGTTGTCTCTCAGAAGCATCTCTCTACTTGCCCGGTAAGGCATGGAGCCCTTCCAATAATAAACCAGGGAGCACCAGCTCTGCAAGCAACACCTGAACAGCTACGTGGGACTGCATGGCTACTTTCAATGCATGAATTTAATCAGCTGAAAGGGCACATTGAATTTAATTGTGTTAATAAAGTCCTCACTGACCACAGGGGGAAGGTCAGCAAATGGTTTGAGATCCTATCTTCTGGATTTCTCCTTCACAGGCTGGGAGAGCAGCGAGGATTATTTCCAGGCAGCCCTCTTGGACCCAGCAAGCTGAGTTTTAATAAATGAGCAACCATATGGATTGTCTGTGTAATTTTTGTATACACACTGTGATTTACTTTGTGACATTCATGCGACAAATACTAATTAGCTACTGCACTATAAACCCCCATTTCTCAATGCTCAGCACCAAACTGAAGCAGCCATGTGTTTAAAGGACTTTGCCTCTATTCTTGATGTCAAAATGCTAAAAAAAGAGTCAATCTCAGAAGGGAATTATTACGGTCAGGTTGAGTGAGATTCACTCTGATGTACTCTAAATGATGTGTTAAATGACGATTTCCAACACAGCCTCTAGCAGAGAGTTTGTTTGGAGTGACATTTGTTGTAGCACCAGTGGCCACTACGAAGATGAATTTATATATACACTTAAAACACCTGCCTGCGGAGGTGTCGCGGAGAAGTTCTGCATGAGCAGATGACAACAGGTATTTTGCAAGCACTCACAAACTGAATTTAGGCTCCAAAATAGCAACGAAAAGGTTGTCTGCAGCACTTTCTCCACTCTTTCATGAAATGCATGCAACCACACTCTCAGCTGTTGTAATTAAACGTTACAGTGATTTCTTCAGCAAGTAAAATTCTTTTAGCAAACCAGCCACGCCGCTGTGGTTTCTTGCAACTTTTAGTCATGCAGGTTTTGCAGAACTGCTTCTCTTTGCTACATGACATTTATAAATGAATATAATGAAATGGTATTCAGACCTATTTAAGCACCAACATCTACATAAACAAAGCCCTGATACTCCAAGAGTAGCAGATACTGATAGAAAGATAACCTACATGAAGGCTGAGTAAGGAGCAGTGATGGATTTGTCCACTTTTAATTCAGGTCCGTTAAGGATCCCTTCCCAGTGAAGTCACTTCTTTACCCTGCAAACATTGGACTCCAGTTTTAGAGCTCTGTGTTTCTATATAAACACAAGAGTATCCCTGTCAGTACTGGATACCAATGCCACCTCCCCTGAGGACAGTGATCACAGTCATAGCTCCTCTCCTGGGATTCCTTTGTTGCTTTGTCACCTGATCTCAGAACCCTTTTTTTCATAAGGCTTTGTTCTTCTCTGGGATACTATACTCTATTTGCAGCACGTTCCTCCCTTACCTGCAGACTCACCACCCTCTGGGGCTGACCTGGGACCTCCTTGCTTTCTTTTGGAGGTCATCAGGGTCCTGCTCCTTGGGCAAGAGAAACAAGATGAGCTCTCCTGGCTTCTCCATGGGACCAGCTCACTGCTTATCTCAAACCCTGGGAAGCCAGATCAGGAAGCTAATTTATCAGGAAACTATTGACTTTTTTTAAGCTTTGGTTTTTGGAACTTTCTCTGCCCTACTTGACTTCTCCCATGATGGGGTGAGTGCTCTCAGAAGGGTGAGCTGTGCCTGGGGAACAGGAGGGGAACACAGCAGCACCTTCCCTTACGGACCCATCCACACTCCCATCTCTTCTGGCCCTACTGCACAGCTGCCTGGCCTGCCACCACCTCGCCTTGTTCAGCTCCAGACACCTTTCTAAGGCTGCTCACACGAGTTTGGGCTCTTGTGGTTCCAAACCTCACTTGGCCTGGTGCAAACTGCCTTTTCAGACAAGGGATAGAAGAGGCCAAATCTCCCAAAGGACATGGTCCCAACACTGCCCCCCAAATTGGATCAAGCCTCTACTGAAAGAGCAGCTCATCTTCTGCCATGCTTTCCTTTTCCTCTCACACATCCCATTTGTGTCTGCCACCCTCATGCCTAAATAGTTTGTGGAATTTTCCAGCCTGTTACTACGACCAGGACCCACCAGGATGCTTTCCAGTAAACTCTTCCCCAGTTTCTAAGGCCTCAGAAGATGCACTAAATGCTTTGCTTTTACACTTAGAGAGCCCTCCTAAAACGTCCGTGGTCACTGCCAGTCCCTGGTGATTCCCGTGGGTTTTGTACAGTGAGAGCAGCTTCCACCAGTGCACAGCATCAAGTGGTTTCCCAAACAACACCCAGCAGTGGCCTTTATGCTAAAACCAGTTGTGTCTGAAATGCCTTCTGGGTTCAGCTCACATACAAGCCAAAAAGCAAGTGAGTCTAACTTCCCAAGTGCTGTCTTTGCTTTCAGATGCTTTTTTCTTTACTGGTTTTCCACTGTCTGGCATTTACAATATACCCGCAGAGGTGGAAAGGCTTGTATTTACCTCTCTTTCCTATCAAAGCTACTTTAAACTTAAGGCACAGTGCTGTTTCCATGTGGAAATTTTTTTGTACAAGCCATTTACAAGGCCTTTACAAGCCATGGTAAGCCAAGACCTCTCCGATTTCTCCAATTTACTGCAAAGGAGTCTAGCTGGCATGAGGAAGGCAGGAGCTCGACCATCCCACCCAAATCCCAGCTGGAGGACACAGTCACTGCTACCTATGGACAGCAGAGAGAAGGAAACACTGGGAAGTAGCAGAGGTAGGAACCAGTTTGTTATGATCCAGAAATCATCTTCCTGGGACACCCACCTAGCCTGGCTTCTGACAATTCCTTCAGTTTGGATGGGACTGATGGCAGAATGAACAAGTATACTCTTCAAGTCCTAAAAACATCTGAAAATATACCTAAAGTTACATTTATTTCTATAAATAATGGTCTAAATCTCTTCCAACTTTGGTACAATTTATTTCCTCACTTCTACTGGTCCCATCATCTGGGATGGGACACATAAATGACCTTCTACTACGGCCCTGGTCAGGGGAAGTTTGGTGCCAGCTTTGCAGCAAGAAATCATCATCTAATGGTCTCAACAGGGGCTGAAAGCCAGAATTAGCTGCCATTTACTGTTGGCCTGATGTGGTTTCTTTTCCTGTGAGCACCCTGCGCTGCCAAGCAGAGCCAGCACCAAACACACGGGAGCTCTTTGGGAAACTGGAGAGCATTCGGGTACTCAGCCCTGATGGCTCTTTGGAAATTAAAGAATTAATATCACTTGGAAAGGACTTCAGCTGAAATAATGCCACAGCAGGGAGAACTGAGGAGGAGTAAGAGGGCATTAGGAGCAAGCAGGAGAAAGGCCAAGGAGGGCCCCAGGAGAGAGCAAACAGGGCTTTCCCGGGGACGGGACGGGCTCGGGACCACTCCTGGCTGCACTCGATGGCTTCACAAACACCCCAGCACAATACACGAGTGCAACACAAACCTCGACTCCTCGAGATTAGCGATGGCTGGGAAATAATGTTATCGCTCCCCATTATACTTCAGGAGCCCTTCAGGAAAAGTCCCCAAAATTCCCACGGGTTTTAAATGAGGGTGAGATTTTCCCCTGGTGCCCATCCTCCTTTCCTAGGAGGTCTTATGTTCTGCATGTATCACGTCTTTTTAGTCCTTGCCCAACCATGCAAGAGCCCAGCCTTTTGCACAGTATTTTCACTCTCTATGGAGATGCTTCTTCTTTTTCTCCATCTCTCTCCTCTGCTAAAATCAGGGATCTAGGATTTTCCTGCTAGGTCAAAACACAGTGTCCTTCCCCACAGGGGCTCAGTTTCACTACACATCACCCTGCCAGACGGTGACTGTTAGAACCACCCAGTTTCATTAGTTATCAAGGGCTAAAGTTGCACTTCGAACATTCATCAATCAGTAGGAAAAAATACGCATTGAATTAAAACTCCCAGCAAACTCCAACACCTTAGGGCTTTTTCCTTTTACAAGCGACATTTTCTTCCACTGAAAACAGAACTACTTGTGCAGGTGGTGTTTAAACACAAACAGCTGCTCTATGGAAATGCAGTTGGGGAAAATTATTCAGAAAAAAAAAAAAAAAAAGGAAAAGACAAAGCCGTGGGGTGTGGAGCAAGAATCCATACTGCCCCAATTCCCAGGGAAATATAGGAAGGAAAGAGAAACCTAAGATATAAACAGTAAGTGGAATTTCCATTGCACCGGTCCCCATAAACACACTGGTTTTAGGGAAAGGAAAATGGGATCAAGGGACCGGAGAGAGGAGTAGGTGTTGCGAGGGAGAGCGTGGCGGAGGGCTATGGCTCGTGAAAAGCAGCTTCATCTTTCAGTGTCAGAACAATGCCCGGGTGTATGTTGAACTGTGTTATCAGCGAGGGAAGCACAGCAAGGCTGGGATAAACAGCACCAGACAGCCAG
The DNA here is from genome assembly GCA_013399855.1 of Oxyruncus cristatus. Classification (NCBI taxonomy): domain Eukaryota; kingdom Metazoa; phylum Chordata; class Aves; order Passeriformes; family Cotingidae; genus Oxyruncus; species Oxyruncus cristatus. Next base: position 4,458,788 of record VXAY01001561.1, on the reverse strand, counting down.
TGGTTTGTGGTCACGATTTACTCCTGCCTTTCCAGATAGTTCCTCCTTTCTTTCTGCTTCGTTTCAGCACGTCCATCTTTTAAAAGGTCCTGTAGGATGTGTATGCTTTTAGCACTGTCATCATAATTTTAATTACCAATACAATGTTCTTGGGATATACAGTATTTCGAAAAAGCCTCACTACTTATATTGTGGCCAGACTGTGAGGTGAACTACCAAGATCCCAGACAAATATTGCTGCTCTTTCCTTATTCCAGCACTTTGCCCTGTGATGCCTCTGAACCCTCCATCACCTCTCTCTTCTGTGCAACCCCTCAAGCAAAAACTGCCATCTTCTCTTTCAGGACACTTTGGTGTTTGCCATCCCTGTGTAGGGACACAACGTCGACTCCCCTTCAATAATAGACCACAGAGACAACCCTTGAAATGTTGTATTTTGTCCACCCCTGCCCTCTGGAAGAGGCTTTCCCTGCAAAAATCCCCAAAGATATTTCGTCGGGTTACTCCCAACTCTCCTTCAAATTCCTCTTTGAATTCATAACTATTAATCTCCTGATATGATACAGCTGCTGTCAAGATGACAAGTCTTGGTTTCCTCCTCTCTTATGCGCATCCATCAATGCTCTTTTTGACTGAAAGGTCCTAAAGGAAGAGCCATCTCTGTCCCCTTTATTCCCCACCTAGATCTCCTGGTTTCTACTGTCCTCCTGGTGAAGTCCCCAAAATTTGTGAGTAAAGACTGAAAAAAATACTTGATTAACCTTTTTCACACTTAGGAGAGTGGGCCCAGTGCCACCTTCCTACCTGAGCAAGTGTAATGTCACTGCAGTAAGAACCCCAGACAGTTACCCATTACTTTTCCTGATGCTGAACAGTGTAGAAAATACTTCATGCACAGACATGGAGTCTCATGGAATGGCATTCCAGGAAAATCACGTGAGCAGAGAAGAGGTGTAATGAAAGACAATCTGATGCTGCTGAAGGCACACATGTAACTTGTTAGTTCCACCATTATTTTTCCTTTCCCTAAACCGTATTGTGTTAATGTTCTTTGAAGGCAACGACTTTGCAACAAGATAAGCTCTTTTATCAGACCAAATCAGACCAGCAGTATCCCAATCTGGGAAGGTCTGCGTGCCAGATAGCCCTGGAAGGTGTGCAATGCTTGCAGCAGACAAATCAGTAGCTAAACCTTAAACATTCAGGAACATGGAGTAAACAATTGGAATATTAATGTGCTGGTAAAATGATTAAAGTTTGGCATAACACATATATTCAAATGTACTGACACTTCATTCTCATAAAGACCAGCTCAGTTATGTTTGATTTGTATTCATATCCTATAATGTGAATATATTTGCTCAAAATTGCTTCGTAGTAAATCACCATCACAGAAATAAGCTTGTATTTATTTTTAGCATTCATGAATTGCATGGTTTTGGACCACCTTATATTTAACACCTCCGAAGAAATCCAACCGCAACTTTTGAAAGCAACACCTTTATATATCATTATGGACACTGTTTCCTTAACAGTTAATCACACACTCTCTAACCACGTGATTTTTTTTTTTACCTTAGGAGAGAAAAATGAATGACTCCATAGCTTGAAATGAAAAGCCCTCTACTTGACCTTTCGATGTGAAAAACCACATGGGGAAGGGTCCTGAGGGTGCTGAGCACTCTCACCCGAGCACTGAGCACCCTTGGCTGCCGTCGGGGCCAACAGACTTTGCAGGCATCCAACAACTGGCTGGATCAAGCCTGTAATCACTAAAAGCTCTCTCTAGAGTGGTATAAATATGGACAATCACTTCACAGATTTAGTCCAGCATTAGGGTTACTTTAAAACCAAAGCTGTCGGAGAAAATGTTGGATCTATGATATGACTTTGAACCCAGGTCACTAAAATCTTTCCCAACGCAGCATCTTCTTTGGGATTCTTAAGAAAGCTAAACCTGCAAAGACAAATATTATGGCAACAAAAATAAATGCGTGAGTTTTTAACCTTTTCAGGGAAAGTAATTCCTTTATTGGCTGCAGCTAAAACTTCCTACCTTTCTTTCCCTTTTTGTTGTATCTGTGAGTAATTTCTTCAGTCACATTGTTTATAAGAAGTGAAGTTATTCGTAATCATGCCTTAAGAGTATGTACACAAACTGGACATCCTAATAGAGCACTATGTATTAAATTCCTGATTGTTTGACATAAATTCTCTCTCTTTCTTTTACTCAGACAGGAAGCTTCCCATTTATTTACGAATAGGTTAAGACCCTAGTCATGTTCCTAACTGTGTTCCTAAGTGCTAACATATATTAAGTAAATTTAGAGCCTCTTCTGCATAGGAAACAAATTAAACTGGTTAAACATGGAGAAAGACTAAATGTAATCTATCTTTTGTCATGTTTATGATATCGGAACGCATCTTATATGAATGTTCCAATTTGGCTGTTACAGCAGATGGGTTGCTTATGATAAACCACAACTACAGACAGAGAATGTGATAATATAAATCAGAAAGAAGATAAATAACGAAATTCTTTGAAATAACATTGGTTAAATATTTAGACATTTGGTTTCCAAGCTTGCTTGCACATATGAAATAGTATTCTCTACTGATGGAAAGAAACGCTCTCAACAATAATCATATTGGGCCAACTAATAAGGTCTACAGGACCTTATTTGCATTCACAGACCTCTTTGGATTTATATAAAACTTGTGTACGCAGGGAAGATATTTGGTCTCAGGGGAATAGGCCTCGATGGAGACCTGCATGAAAAGTAAAGCCAACCCATGACTGAGCCATTTTTCCCTAGGTCAGGGCACACTGAAGCACTCTGTGCTTCTTTGTGTAAAGGGCACAAATCTGGGGAAAAAAGTGAAGTCTTGTCTTTAACCTCCCTAATTTATAGCTGGACTAGCTGAGGCAGGTACCAAACCACAAAAATATTACCAGGCAGAACTTCAATTTTCCAATTCATAAAAGTCCTGGAAACCCGATTTCTACCAGTAACTGAAGAAGGATGATTAGTGTGCAAATCCGATGAGGGAGACACGCAACTGAGCTTACAACTGCACCAAAGAAATTAATCTACTCCCATGGATTTTATTTTTACTGGAAGCTTTACACATTTCAAAGGCAGGTATCAAGTCCAAGTTCCCCTTAGCGAGAGATTAGACTTTTTGAATGCAACCCTCATCATCTTCACTTAAATGTTTGTAGAAGAAATGGGTGAATTGCCCCCAAGAGATGCTGCTCTTTTTGAGCTGATGATCAGTTTAAATTACTGAACTGTGGATGGTTAATGTGGGTTAGATGTCTAATGATGGCATTTTACGTGGCTAATGATGGAGAAGTTTCATGACAGTCTTGGTGTTTCAGTTTTAAATACCACTCGTGTATTTTGCTTGGTGAGTGCCCAGAAGAACAAAGTTTGAGCACTCAGCAGTTAAACCAAAAACCATTTATGAACTGAGTTAGAAAAAGGGGCTGAACCCATGCCTCCTGACATAAAAAGGATACTAGCTATGATTTTATTCAGAGTAGGGCTAAGACTTGTCTTTTTCTGAGTTTTCCATGAGACACACATCATTTTACATCATTCATGGTTGGTTCCATTTAATCCCTACAGCAGTGAAAGCAACTGAGGCACTCGTTAGACAAAGACAGTGGTATATTCACAATGGCATCATTCCTCTGCCCAGATCCTGGCATGACTTACATCCCAGGGATCAAAGGGCTGCAAGGGCAACCCACAGCCAAGAGCAGGCAGCCAGTACTCCCCTCCCAGGAACTGACGCACGATTAAACGTGCAGAAACTGGAGAACACGTGGTGCCCCTTCCTTCTAAATTAAGGATCCTGCCTTTTTAAATGAAGTGATTATGATGAGGGCAGTGGGATTAAGAGAGGACCGGGGCCTTTTGTGCAGGTGGTTCCCCTAATAGGAGACTTTCTAGCAAGAGAGCACTATATATTCTTCAGGCTCAAAGCTAAACTTCTATTAAAACCAATTAATTCATTGAACAGGCTTGTATCGCTTTACAGTGCCTGGGCCTCTGCTTAAAAGAAATCAATTGTATGAGTACAGCTGAGAAATAACCACTATAATAGATGTTTTAGCTCTTGCTTTTACTTTTCTCTGATAGCCCTTAAGGTGGTCAGAGGGAAAAGCTAAAGATGCATTGTAGCCTGAGGGATGATTGAATGAAAAAATGGGGGATGGGAGCAGAGCTATGCTGATAGACCAATTTCCCACCACTGCAAGCCAGCGCAATTGATTGATGAATCCCTGCTCTGTCAAGAGGCAGCCCTTCAGATTTGATCACATAAATACTCATTCAACTCAAATTCTGCTTGACAAGCCTCAGACAGCTTTGTTCTGTCACAGATATCATTGGAAGGAAAATGCTCCATTAATCATCCTTAATTAACTTTACCATAGTCTGCTGGAACCAATATGTTCCCTGGCTAAATCCCTAAGACTTAGCTAGATTTCTGTAGTTATCAAATAGAGAGTTGTTTCTAAAGTTCCTCTCCCTTATTGCTGCTAACTACAGGAAATCTTTCCCTGCCTGTTTTCTAGGAAGTCACTTGCATTGATCAGGATGTGGCTTAATCCTTTGACAGTTAAGCTCCTTTGCCAGAGACACACAATTATACCTATTTCTGATTATAAAAGATGAATGTGAGATCCACAATAAGTGCTAAGGTGTTGTGCTTTCAAAGCCGCCCCTTGCTTTTGGTCTCTGAGACAGCTTTGCAAATGTAACTAAAAAAGCCATAAAACCGTATAAAGAGGGACCAGGAAGAAACACAATGTTTTAGTTGGATTTTGGGGACAACCAGAAGTAACGGATAATATTTCAGGCGCAAAGCAGGGGGAAAGTGTGAAGGTAGACTTGTTAGCCTGGGATGCCACTATCTCTTCTCACTAAGTGGTTTGTTCTGCTGAGGGGCTGGGGAAAGCATCGTTTTACCACCAAAGGAAAGGATCCTCAGATAGCTCCTGCTTTTGATGGGTGTCCTCCATTCAGGGAATGCTCCTGAAGCACACAGAAGGGCATTTACCACACAGAGTCCCCCCCCCAACTTCTTTGGTTACTATTACTCTGATAGTATTTCTTTTTTTGCAACATCTTTCTGATGTGTGGTTTAGGTTTATTGTTTGGGTTTTGTTTTTTTTTTTTCAATGTAGCAAAAATCCTGTATTTCTCAGGGATTTTCAGTGGGGCTTGAGGCATCTAACACCTTGCTGGATTGGGGTCTTGCTGCTCTAGGTGCTGCACAGAGCCAATGGGAGCACCAGACTATCCAAATAAATTCCTTATTCATTCACTCCCACTGACTGGGATTCACTGAAGACGAGGAAAGAAATTACCAAGGAAGCCATTTGATTAAATAGAAATAGGTGTGGGAACCTTTTCTTTAGTAAAACAAAACCTGGAAGTGTTCAGGGCCAGGTTGGATGGGGCTCTGAGGAACCTGGTCTAGTGGAAGGTGTCCCTGCCCGTGGGGTGGAATGAGATGAGCTTTAAAGTCCCCTCTAACACAAACCCTTCTGTGATTCTGTATTTGTTAATCTTACAAAACCTTACTCGTATGAGCAGCCTTAATTCCTGAAAACCATATTACTGAAAGCTTAGGAGAACATGGGCAATCTATATTGCTAAATATTTGTGTGTGAAGCTGGGTATGAGCAATGAAATGTAACTGAAACTGTTGAGCAAATTTAATGGTAAAAGCTAAGGCTTTTTTTATTATGAAAAAAACAGTATTTTAAAGTAAACACTACAGTGCAGAGGGGGGGGGGGAAAGATCATACTATATCCCTGTGTACATCACAAATCTTCTGCTTGCTCTGGGGAGAAGTCTCTTTGTGTTATGCTGTGTACCAGCCTTGGACTGTGGTCAATTCAATCAATGCTCCTCCTGACAGCAGCGCTGCTCAGCCGAAAATGGAAGTGACCATTTCAAGCTGTGCACTCCAAGAAGCCAGCTGGCCTGTTTTAAAGTCTCTGGAAACTTGACATACTAACATTTCCTTTACAGCACTGAATATAAAGGCATCTTCTCACGTTATACAACAGAAAAAGGCAGATGCATAAATCAGGGCTACCAAGCCTTTGCACACCAAACCAGAGAAGCATCGGCTGGCAGCAAAATGACAATTATTTGCGTCCAGAAATTAGAGGTATCAATATAAAAAATTGGAAACAGCTTTTGTTTTTGTGTCTTGTCCTCAGGAAGATTTGAAGCCTGGAGAAATAGCCTCTCAATGGGACCTTTTCAACTACCATAAAACTTTCTGTGCTGGGTTGGGTTTGTTTTGATGTCAGTGCTCCTCTCCCCTTCCTTTCCTTCTTGTTTCCTTCTCCTTTCCCCACATGTTTGTCTCTACCAATTGCCCTTTTTTCTGCTTTATTTTTTTTTCACTTTTTAACCAATATTTTGCAAAAAAATTCTCTCCCCACTGGACAGGGAACTGATCTGCCCTTAGCTGCCACCCCAGCTCACAGGGCTGTGGGTTAGGTTCCCCCTTCACCTCAACACAGAGGTGCTCAGGGAGAGGGGAAGAGCAAGATAATTAAGAGGGAAGGAATCTTCCAGTTGTAGACCCTGCCTGACTCCACCTGAAAAATAATGATAAAGCAGGTTTATCAGCACTAACCTGGGTTTTGCTCCTAAAGAAATTGCAGGGAAAGTGGGAGCCCTAATGATCCTTCTCCTTCCAGCACTGGCATCTGTGGTTGCTTTTCTTATTCAAGCTTGCCTCAAAATACAGCCATGATATTAACTGATGGACAAAATGCACAACTGAAAGAATACTTGGAGCAGGAAACTAAAACAAACCCCAATAATTACATTACCTAGACCTCTATAAGAACATCCAGTCCATCTTTAAATCACAAAGCGAAATAAACAGGATCAGATGTATAGTGAAAAACCTGTAAATGTCCTTTCTCATTATGGAGGTCAAAGAATACATTAGTTATTTTTAACTAATGTCTTATTCGACCCCATGCAAACTTAAATCAGTTTGGGTCTGACTGATTCAAAGCTGTTCTCTGGTTCCCTGCTCTGCTGTAATAATTGACTAGGCTAGACTTTAGAAAGGTCAAAAAAGCAGCCCCGCTTCATATTATTTCAGCTAATAACTCAGTTCTTAAATCAAAATTTAAGAACTAATCTCTCAAAGCACTGTTTCCTCCCCCTCCATTAAATCCATATGTAATTTCAAATTAAATGATAGATGTCAAAAATCGTTACTTTTTGCTTAATTACTTTTAAGTTACTGGGGGACACAGCATGAGGGTTTGTTAGAAGATCTAGGATTTTCCAAAAAAAAAATCGGAATTAAGAAAATCTAAGAAAATCTCAGAAAATGCAGCAGCGACTGAAGAACCTCAGGAAAAAACAGCAGGCTACGGACAATCTAAAGGAAAAACAGGCAGACACATTGCAGCATCTAAGGCAGGCTGAGAAATGGCTGGGAAGCAGGTCTGTGGGGAAGGTTTGGTGGGGCTGATTGGAAGCTTGGCGGCACAGATGAGACGTGATAGTCACGGAAACAGGACTGGGGGCTTCCTTTGAGTGGCAGACAACAAAGGCTTCGAATGAAGCTATCAACACTCCCTAAATACACACATTCCAGGAGGATGCCTGTGAATGGCTTATTAAAGCGTAAATCTGAAGATTGATTCGTGTCAGGTGTTTAACATAAAAGTTAACACGTAACTCATTTCTACCGAAGATTCTGACATCAATCCAAATCCAAGCGCTTCAATTTCATTACATTAGTTTGCAATGTTATATTCACTCACAAAAAACTTACTCTGCATTCAATATACCCCTCATTCATTCTGCTGTCCTGATCTGAGACCCTTCAACAGAAAATTGTCCTTATGTAGGAATGCAAGATGAAGATCATTAGGAAGAGTGGTGGTGTGAACAAGGACTGTCATTCCTCCAAGGCCTTTATGGCTACATTTAAGTATGAAAGAGAGAGAAAAATAACACCGCTTGCACTTGCAAGAAGGGGATGGCTTTGCCCCATTGGAAATCCACTCAAAAGCCTCTCCTGGTTCCCAAAGATGGAAGGATGTTTGGCCAAGCACATCTGCAGGTACACCTGAGAGACCCTTTCGGAATACACACGGGTGCCCCACACATCTCCATTTGCCTCAATATCATCAAAACAGAGATTCAAGTTGGACACGGCACGATTAGGCATATGTTGCAGCCAACCACTTGACATAACAGTGTTTTCTCTCCCTCGAGCTCTTACCTCCCCCAAAATGCCTTTTCTTTTTTCACTGTCAAAGAGATTTTTTCTTTTTCTGAAGACACCAAACGCTGGGCTTTGACTGCTGTTTATGGGATACTTATTTGGGGCCGCAGTAAACTGCGAGTGGTTTGAGGTCGGCTCTTCAAACTGCAGCTGCTGTTGGGTTTTGTGTTGTTTTTTCTGCCGAGGGAGCTCTTTCTTCCCCGTTTCCCCGCGGTCACTCTGCGCTGGGCTTTTGTTTTGCCTCCCGGCGCAGGGTTGTTTATTTGCACTAACAGCGCCAGCCATGCTCCCCGTGGACTGTTTGTCCAGTGGCCTGTGGAGCCTCCATGACTTTATTGTTGACAAGTGGTAGGTGGGATCCAAGTTTTTGTGGTTAAGTTGTTTATTGATAATTACCTGTTAATTACTACTGCTGCCAGCTTCCCATAATTTATCATTATCACGTTTGTTTTTTTTTTCCCTTGCTCTTAGAAATAATAATGGGAAAGAGGAGGGATAACAGAGAGGACACAAGAAGTAGGAGGGCCCAATTGTTTTAAAACTGCATGATTTGATTAATTCAAGGTTTTGCCAGCTCTTGTTAGTGTAACCCATCAGTACAACTAGGGCATCTCCTCCCCAGGTGCTGCCAGACAGGTCAGCTCTTCTCCAGATTTCCTAGAGGGGATGGGTTTGGTGTAAGAGAACCCAACCATGCTTTCACTGAACTGTGAAAAAATATAAACAACTTCAGAAATCAATTATTTTTTGCTTATAAAGGGCACAAAACTGTTCCCTGCCATGTCTGAAGAAGGAACTGTTTTTCAGAGATTTGCTTTTTTGGTGCATTGCTTGGAGCTGACTTGGTGCACTAAGGTATCACCATAGGACATCTGCAGTAAGACCAGGCGGTATCCTCAGCTGTACCACTCTAAACATATTGCTCCAAACCAGGGCAAGCCAGGCAGCCACATCCCTCAGCTGTGGGATGTCTGCCTGGTAAATCAGGGAAGGACAAGCCAGCCTTCCTGGCAAGAGACTTGGTCCTTGAGTGTGGACAACCCTGACCATCTACTCTTCCTCCGATGGCCAGTTGTCTCTTTAGAGGGCTTCTGGTGGCCACGGAATTTCTCTTTAAAGACCAAAACCAAAACTAAGTCCATGTGCTTATCTCCTTCAATACATTTCCATGACTATGAACTCTGCTTGTCTTGACCCCATGTTTAAAGCCTCAATGTTTGGTGCAAATGCATTTTGAAAGGGTCACCACGATAACCAGCATCCCATCTGAGGTGCTTCCCAACTTGCAAATTAAGCCTGTTCAATAATACAGAGCATGAAAACCAGCACCATCAGCAGTCTTGGAAGGGATACGGAAAACCAAACCCAACCCAATGCCAAGGGGTACCTACAAATGCATTTTCATGAACACCTTCTACACCTTTTCCCATTAAAATTGCCAAAGATAAAAAAACCGGACGACTACGTTTCCATGTTTTGATGAGTTTACACAGTTCCCTCTTTCAGAAGTGTTACAGCTGGGAAGGAACCATGTCTTCATTTCAATGCATTTATAGAATTTGTATTCTAGGTGACTATTTACACATTTCCTGGCCTAAACAATAGCCTGCCCAACCACCCCCACCCCTCTGTGCCATCTGCACATCGGTCATTGCCCGGCATCATCCCTCCTTGTGACTCAGGCTGTGTACAATTGTCCGGACAACTCACAACAGTTTATCATCACTGTTTGGTATAATTGGAAACAGAAGTATTTATACACACCCGTGTACCCTACAACTAAATTTATAAAGGCAACTGTCTCTTTTAATCTATAGCATAGGCAGTGTAAACAGTAATTTGAAGGAATATTCAGATTTATTGCATTACTTGCTTAAAGATCAATGTTTAAAATGGATATATATTGCATTAATCCAAACACACAACAAATCATAAAGCTATTTACACAATAAATTTACAATTCCCGCAGACACTTTAATCCTGTTTCAGCTTCCAAGGAGCTCTCTTGTCTGTACACACACACACACATCCACCCACAAACATACTCCCACACTCACAAAGTACTATTGTAATGTTAATTAAACTAATTTATAAACCACCAGCTAGACCCGTAACCTCAGCACAATATACGTTTAACCATAAAGATGTGAATTAAAGGCACGTTAAGGGGAATGGAGAAAAGGAAAGAAATTTGGCACTGGGGTTGATGTGTGATCCCAACCTCAGCCCCCGGCACCTCTGGTGTCACCTCTCTGCGAGTCAACAGCATCACTCCAGGCTTCAGTCCTGCTCGTCTCACCTTCCTACGGGTAAGTCATACCCCAAGTTATTTAAACTTCATTTCTGTGGTTTAAAATAATGTCCCATTGACGTGGGATCCAAAACTCCTTCAGAGCTAATAAAATGTCACCCTGCCAAACTGAGACGATACGTGCCAACCTTTAGCCTAGTGTGAAATTCTATAACTGAGTTATAAACCCCTCAGAAAACCAGGGCTTATAATGGAAAGGCTGACAGATTCTTAACTATACAGTTTCCAGTGGGCTTCTGCTTAATATACTGTATTTCTTCTCCTTGAAGATATTAATTTACTTTTTGAAATGTTCACTGCTAAGATTAAGCGTAGGGTTTTGAAATGTGTTCACAGGCAATTTATGCAGGCACACAAATGTACTCTTCTCCAGATGTGCAGAATACTAATTTGAAAATGATTTATACGCGCCGCCGTACTGTACATCCATCCCCTGCTCAAAAGGTTTTCCTCTGACACAACACTGGGATCATCTCATATATTAACCCTCTGATAGCATTAGAAATTCCTTGAAAAATTGATGAGGATTTCGGTCGATGGCATGGGCTGGAATGGATTTTGTGTATTTCAGCAAAATTGCCAAGAAGGGCAGAATAGACGAAGAATAGACTCGTCAACAAGTGAATACAGTGTAAAGAAAAGGTCTATATATACAAAATACATATTTCTGTGGCAGTACAAACAACAGAGAGGTTGGGAAATACTGTGAAAGGATAAAAAAGTTACTAAATCCTTAGGATAACCAGTCCTTAACCCACTGACTTGGTATTTGGCTGTGAACATGCACCATACTGACCATGGTATTTCCACAGCAGTCCCCAGATGCTGAGAGCACAGAAGGATGGAAGGATCCAGCCAAAATGTAGTAACAGGCCTCACAGCTAACATTAAGTGAGCTTCTTAGAGACTTACACATCACTTGGCATGTGAATATTTAGCTATAAACATCCCTTCAGCAATTAGAAATATGTTTAAAATACATTTCCACTCTTACACCTCCATCGGGGGTTCACTTTGCCTTTCCTCACTTGGTCCTCAGCTCCTCCACATGTAGATATTGGCTCTTGCCTGGCTGTATGATGTGTGCACATCAATGGTTTGCCTGCCCAACATGACCAAAAAAACCCCACTTGAAAACAACCTATGTCAACCTTTTCAAAGGAAAGATCTTTTCTTTGAAGAGACATGGATTTCTATATTCCCTATAAATACAGGAGCATAAAAAGCCTCAGTGATGAGAAAACACACTTGCCTTTGAAGGGTGAAGGCATGGGAGAGGTGAGCAGGATTTTCTTTATTTTTGACCACAATAAAACTGCCTGGGCTTTGCAGCCCCCGCTCAATCTCACGTGGCCTCTTGGAGCACCATAAGAGAAATAGCACCGGACACCTGAAGGCTCATTCAACACTCACAGGAGATGGGAGAGAGGATTTATAGACATGGCAGGTGAGATTTCTTGCAGAATATAGTCTGCTGCATCTCTGCCTCAACTTTATCAAAAATATACTGGCAGTCAAGGTGAGTGGTCCCCACAAGAGACAGAAAAAGCCAAAAATGTGCACCATAAACACACGACTTTAAATTGCCTTAAAGTAAAAGGGGCAGAGGAAAGCTTTGAACTCCCCAGGAATTCTTCTGTTGTTTGAGTTGCATGTAATGCCATGGACCTTGATAAAATTAGTCCCTTACTATGGACACCAAGGCTAAACCAGCCAATTATTGGGGAAATTTACTCATCAGGGTTCCCTCCAGGGGACTGCTGGAAGTGATGCTTTTGGTAATGATAAGAGCAGAGAAGCCTCCTCTTATTCCTCAGAGCACAGACCAAAATCCACCTCTGAAATCAGTGTCCCAGAGAGCCTGGAGAGATGGAACCAACTGTGCCAGACTCACACATCTGGCAGCTCCCACAGGCATGTGGGTATCCTGCAGACCTTGCCCTGCAGCAGATCCCGTGGTCCTCATGCCAAGGCCATGCAGACTTGGATTCTCCTGGATCTGGTAAAGATCTGCTTCATAGTATTTAGTAGTAGCTGGGGCACAAACTATTTTTGTCTTTCACCACGAAGATTTTTAGGCATTGCTAAAGACCTCACAGCAAACACAGAATTTTTTGCCGAAGTGCTGAATGTAATTATGATTTTAGAAAAGATACCCAATATATCCAGTGGATGAGATTTGGTAATTTGTTCTGTCAACTAGAACAACTTTAGTAGAAAACTATTTCATCTGCCCCTGCTTGAGATGATATATTTTATTTGAAATAATTTCCTCGGCCTGTGTCTGGAGGGTGAAAAGTGACTTGTTCTTATTTATCTTTCTTTTGGGGCTACATGAATTTCAGACCCATGAAAGTGAGCGACTGATAGCAGTTAAGCCAGGCAGAGCATTGGCAGGTGAGCTCAGAGCTTCTACTCTGCTGCCAGTGTGTCGCCACTGCAGCCCCAAATACCTCTATATTCTAGGGAATAGCCAGCCTTTAACAGGCACTGCCACTTTTAAAATACTAGTAACTGTGATCTATGACTTGGAATACCTATGGAATGGCAACTAGATTGGTTCCAAAACTACTTCTCCCCTACCTGCATTAAGGGCTTGTCGAACACCCTTTGCTGCAATATCCAAATGCTAATTCAGACCATTCATCCCCAAGCACAGGCACTGAAACACGGGGTGCCTGCCTCGTGGAAGGGCTCTGAGGAACAGCAGGGAAGTCAGAGATGTGGCTTCGTTTAAACAGCAGAGAGGAGCAACACAGCACCCTCAAACAGCAGCAGCAACAACCAGCCAAGGGAGCAAAGACTCATTTAACACTGAGAAATCCAACTCAACTTAGTATGAAACCAAGGTATGCCTAAAATGGAGATGGAAATGTGGCTTTCCAAAACTATCTCTTGTGTTGGGTACATCTGTAGGTACCACAAAGCATTTTGGCTTAATCCTGCCAAGGTTGAGCTTGGTTTTGCGCTGTGAGGTTGATCCCGACCTCACAGGTGCCACCAAGACGTTGTGTTGGGGACCATTTTCCAGTACTTACACAGTGTGCTATAGCTCAAACAAAACATTATGGTGCAGTTACAAAACTACAGAACTTTCAGTGGCACTGGAAACACCAACAGGACTTTATGGGAGCATCCTGAAGACACCAGCACAGCTTGTGGTTAGGTAACACTACAGAGAGCTGAATACCTTTATGTTAGCTCTGGTTCTGGACATTTAGGTTCTCACTGCATGGAATGTTATTGTCATCCTGTTCCTCACAACCCCAGGTTTTCAAGGAATAAGGAACAAATAAGATGATGTTTATCCCCTATGAATCATAAACTATCAGTTTTCAGGGCAATCAAATGGCTTTCCTCAACGCTCTCCTAAGAACAGGTTTTATACAGTACATGAAACCAAGGGTAGTTACGAATCACAAGGTAGAGATGAATCAGTTAGGAAGAACCCATTAAACATGAATCCATGGAAATCCTCCTTTTTTTTGTTTTGAATATGCCTACAATAAACGCTACAGTGTGACTTGCAATTTCCTCAAGTTCCTTTTCTCAGAACAATGATGGTTGGCAGCCGCTCAAACTGCTTCAGTAAACTTTGCAAGATAGAAAGCAATTTAGTTTCCCTTTAAGACTTCGTTGCTAAAGTTATGCTCATTGATTTCCAGCCCCATAATTAAAATTCCTCATTAAACATGCTTGACAGCTGAATGTGATTCCTTTTACCTGCTACTGCTACCTTTTTTTTTTTTTTTTCCTTGTGATACCATTTCATTACAAAAGAACAATAGATTTCCTTTCAGGGTAATATAAGGGCACAGTGAGTAATGTACTTTCTATCCTACAGAAGGCCTAATATTGTTAATTTGCTAAATCAATTAAAAGAAACCACTTTGGAGCATGAGGCAGGTCCTGCATATGGATCACATCAGCCATAATGTGCAGGAGTTCAAAGGCTGGCATTTCGCCCCAGTTGGCACCTAACAGTTTACTCCGATCCAGGGAATTTGGCTCTTGATTTCAAACAAATGCATCCTGAAGGCTTTAGGCCAGGAGTAGCTCCGTGTGATTTATGCTTCATACTTTCTCATAACACAAAACTGCTACCTCTAAAAAAAAAAAAAGAAAAAAAAAAGAAAAAAAAAAGTTGCTATTACGGGACATTTGCCGCAACGTTCATGTAAATAGAGAATTACTCACTGCCCTGTGCACCTTGTGATGTTTAATACGAGCTTTACCTGAGTGGCCGTTTGATTCCCTAAAATTCCTCCTCCTCCTGCCAGCTCTGGCAATCCAAGATGGCAATGACCTGTTTGTAAATGGTTTTAGTCTCCGGGCCAGGCTCGCACACGAACACAACCACCTCCTCTCCTAGCAGGAGATGTTTGCCTCAAAATACAGAGCCAGGAGACGGCCCTGGCTGCACTGGAAACATCCCACAGAGCCCCAGCTGTGGAACCAGCTGCAGGACTGGGGGAATCTCACATCTGCACTTGGCCTGGCATCAACCTCACCTTCTGCTGGCCACCACAGAAGGGCCTGGGGGCAGGTGAGGAGATTTTCCCAAAAGCTGAGGGATACTTATGGGGTTAGTGGACTTGACCTTGGCAGAGGATGACTTCAAGAGCCTTCGGAGCACCCCAGGATTTCTTAGGCTGAAGCCCTTAGCAAAGGAGCAGAAATTCCCTTCCTGACCATAAAATTAGCAATGGGAAGAGTCTAAAATGACAAATTCAAATTTACAGGCATAGTTAAAACATTGAGTATTCCCTAATGTGGCAGGTTCCTGGTGCAAAAGACATCACCACAGCTGATTTAAAAACGGAAATGAGGAATAGATCACTGCTTAGAGAACAATTAATTGTCCTGCAGTTTAAGAGAGCAACTAAATGCTCCCTTTTCCTTTCCTCTCATTTTCAGATGGTTTTCCAAGATTGCAATTTGGAAATCTAGGCATCCAGAGAGCCAGTCACCATATCAGCAGAGCGCTAGGCAATTAGCAACATACTGCCATGTGGTGCTGCAATCCAGTGTCTTTACACGAAAAACAAACAGATATGTTGTGTAAGTGTGCACTGCTGGTCCCCGAAGTTGGTAAAGCCCGGCACTGCATGGATTTTCTCTCCAGCACATGAACATAACACTTGCTTATAGCAGTGTCCAGTGACAGTTAATGTGCTGTCAGCATTTTCATTACAAGCCCTATTTTTCTGTGGTTTATAACTTGGATATTTTCCCCCCTCCAAAAAATGTGGATGTAATGCTTATGGACCCGATAGTGTGAATATTTTAAACCATACTAAGATGAAATTTGGTACCACAGGCTGTGAATGTGAAAGTGAGGGATATTCACTCCAACAGAGGTTGCAGAAATAAAAGTTTAAAAAGAAAACGACCAATAAGCATTCAAATACACCAGTTTTATGACAGATATTTCTAATTTTTTTTTCAGGTCACAGGCGTGGGGTGTGGAGAGGTAGTGATTTCTGCTGACACTTGCCCTTTCTCTGACGATTTCTATCCACTAAAAACATTTCAGGAGGCCTAAGTGAAGAGATACCATTGCTCTCACTGCCGGAAAAGTACAGATAGCACGTTACTAGATAGAAAAAACATCAGATCAAGGTTTAAACGTTACACACCACAAAAAAGACTGGAGTGTTTGCAAGGTCTGCACTGCAGACCCGCCACAGCAATAGAGTGGGCAGGATCAAGGTGGGTGGGGGGTAGGTTCAAGAAAAAAGAACTCCATGACCTGGACCTCCCCCTAGGATGTTCCTTTCCAGTGCATACAACTGTAATTCTTGGGCCTTCTGGAAGTGGAGACATCAGCCTCTAGACAGGGGATGAGGACTGAGCGTGAAAAGCAGATGCTAAGAGCTGCTCAGGAGCAGTCAGGAGTTCAGACAGAAGAGACAAAGAGATGGGACTGTTGTGGAGATGCTGAACCAGAGCCACTCCAGAGGCTGCCAGAGAAGGGAGTGTTGTCCCTTCTTCCACAACTACCAAGAGACTACCAGGTCTCTTATTTTGGAGGGTGTGCCTTGCTGAGAAGTTTTTTAGCTGTGTCTGGTGTGGGTGATCCTGCAGTATATCAGGGAGACACAGGACATATCCCATGTCTCCGCTCTTTGTTTTTTCTGGAAAGGAAATCCGTCTGCCTGGTCCCCTGGGAGCCATGGACACTCCGCTGGAGACCCGATAAGCACGGGATGAGGACCTTTGCCATTCATTGATGTTGGCTGACAGCAAAGCCAGCCTTACAGGAGGCACCTTGAGCTGTGTGAGCAGCAAGACATTTATTCTGACTTCCCTGATGGATGAACCCACCAGCAGCCCCAGCACTGCTGGAATAAGCCTGGGCCTGTCTCCCTTCGGGGTCGAAGGAGGTTGCAAGTGACCAAGAAAAGGTTTGGCGTGTTACAAACAAATTGCCTCTTCCAAGCAGTACGTTTGCTGAACAACATCCCAAATTGGCACATCTATTGAGGAAAGGTGGTGCACAAGTCCCCAGGTCATGGGTGTTTGAAATCTGGAGTCAATCTTCCTTTGGATCTCCAGTGCACCAGTTGTGCACCCACCCGCTTAAATAGGAAACAACAGAGAGAGAAGGAACAGTGGGAATGCTCAGAGGGACTCAGAAACCATCCCACTCCCCAGGCTCCAAACTTCAGATATTTTTTTTTCTCACAGAAAAACATATTTTAGAATAATGAATGCAAGGTGGAGGAGGAGAAGCAAAGGAGAGAATCTTTGGGTGAATCTTTGCAGGCTCATCTCTGACTGTTTCTGAGCATTATTCATTTCCTGGAGCCGCATCCATGGGAAGTGATACAGTCACTGCTCTTAGAAATATTCAAACATACGAGGCATGAGGGAGTTCTCTTTGTTACCACATCATTCACATTTTTGAACTCTATATCATCCTTATGCTTCAGGAGAATCTCCTCCCAAAGTAAACAAATTTTGGTGGGGCTCAGTGGAAATCTTTTGTGGCAGACAAAGTGATTTAAAAATTTGGACGCCTATGAAGAAAAGCCCCTACTTTGGAACAGGTCAGTGTCAATCAAATGAACACAACATACCTAAAACATCTATGGTCTCAATATCTTGTAACTGACAGGAGGAAAACACAAGTTTTGAAGGTGAGCCTTGGCATACAAATCCCTCATTAAAATCTTCTGTTCTTGCAAACATCTGGATGTATTTTATGCAACTGAACCAAGAACAAGAGAATAAACCTGGGTCTAGCTTTGTTTGCACCAAATGAAGATTCACAGCAGATCCCAACAAGATCTTCAGAGACCTCTCCTCTCTCCACAAGATGCTCTGACCTCCTCTCTCTCCATGGGATGCTCTCAGTACCCTCTAGCTGCCATTTTTCTGTTTCCCACCTCTCCACCTGTCTGTGTGATTTCCTTTCTGCCTTCAGAGCCCAGGTATGACCCAGAAGACCTTAAATGCCTCTAACAGTTCAATTGGGAAGCACTGAGGGCTTTAAGATGTGCCCTCATAGTAGTACATGGGATGTACGCTGATCTGGAGGGCACAAAACAGAGCACAAGGAGCCTGGCAAAGCCCCTGTGCTGAGACAGACAGGGGAATACACCTACTTTGGGAAAATCCTCCTTTTCTGATCCATTTCTGCCCCTCAAGTACAAAGAAATGTTTATTCACAGTCCTGAAATTAAACAGCACAGATTATCTCTAGAGACAATTAAGGGTGAATTTGATACGTGAGCATTTTCTAAGGAAAATCTGAGAGAGGTGGCAAATACAACCATAGGCAAAGATTTTAAATTAATTTCAAAGCAGATCTGCCCTAGAAAGTAATTGAAAACATACTCAGCTCTTACAGCCATAGAGGAGCCCTGCCATTCCTATGTGAGACAATCCCCAAACACTCCATATGGGATCCTGACCAGTCACATGACTTTTAATACCCACATGATGGCACTAAAATGGCCTATTAGATTTACAGTGTCATTAACCTTCCAAAATAAAATAAGCGATTGCTATGGTGAAAAAAAAAAAGAGAAGTGAAGAAGAGAAAAAAGTAAATAAATAAATAAAAAGAAGAAAAGGAAAGAGAATGAGAACAAGAAAAACAAAGAGAATGAGAAAAAGAAAGAGAAAAGGAAAATAGGGGGGAAAAAAAAGAAAAAAAAAAAAGAAAAGGGAAAAAGAGAAAAGGAAGAGTAAAAGAAAAAAGAAGTAGCCTAACTGCTGCTGGGTTTCGGGTAACCAGTCCATGAGGAAATGCTGACAGGGGTCACTGTGGCATAATCTTTCATTCAGCCCCAAAGCTGTCACATCCTCCCCAGATGTCTGAAACATAGATATAAATTTTCATTATCCAGCAGAATAGGGGCAGAGGTACACAAAATGATTTTTTTACCAATCAAATTATAGCTCATTGCCAGATTATGTGTAAACAGTAATTTTGTGAAGTTTTTGTGTGGTCATTTATCTACACCCATGTTTAGTAGCACTGCTGAAGCTGAAAAAAAAAAAGGAAGGTTTCTCAAATTAAATTATTGTTTCCATAATCGAGTAGAGGACACTAAAACTGAATAAAAAATTAATACTATTATGGAGGAATTTTGTCTTACCCAACTAAACAGTGAGATCACAATATTCCTTTAATGAAAGCAGAAAGGATGTACCCCTTTAAAAGGATGAGGAAAACATTGCTAGTGGTTTATAAAACTAAACTGAGGCCTCTTGTAGAACTCTTTAAAATATCAGTATTTTTCTCAGTATATTTTCAAGGTTGATTGTTACTTGATCTCCAGCACGGGGTCATACCAGGCTGCAGCTGAGCAGCTTCTCAGGAGTTCTGCAGAGCCTGGGCACCACCAGCCAAGGGCTCCAGTGGATAGCCCAGCCCTCTCCAAGAGAAATATGAGATCTCTGCTACCTGAACCCAGGCAAACAAATGGTTTACAAGTGCAGATAACTCAGCATGTTCTGTGATCCTGAAATTCATTTGTTATGGAAAGAAAAAACGGGTTGTGTCCAATTATTTTATGTTTCTTCAAGGCAAATTCAGCTAAATATTAGAAATATACACCTTGCCTAGGTACTAGATGGTTAAGACAAGCATCTTGCTTGATGACCACCCCATGTAACAATAACCACCTGACAGTTTAAATAGGTAAAATATTCCTTACAGGTGATTATTTTGCAACAGTGTAGAAAGAGACACTTTGCTCTCCTGTTTTGCTCTTCCCTCAAAAAAAATGAAGAAATAGTTGTGCTGGTGGCTTAGCGCACAAACCAAGGGAAAGTCACAAAAATGCTGTGCTTCCTTTTCCCTTGTTTGCAAGCCAGTGATATTCACATTTCTCCACGCAAGACAATGACACCAATAGTTCTTTGTGTCAGGCGGAAGCTGCGAGGCCGGATCCCTGCAACGTCTCTGTGAAAGGCTG
Source organism: Oxyruncus cristatus (assembly GCA_013399855.1). Classification (NCBI taxonomy): domain Eukaryota; kingdom Metazoa; phylum Chordata; class Aves; order Passeriformes; family Cotingidae; genus Oxyruncus; species Oxyruncus cristatus. The sequence goes on along the minus strand of VXAY01001561.1, from coordinate 4,438,756 downwards.
GAATGCTCAGAAATGCAAAGCCTACGGTATTATCTTGTTTATTATCTTGCTTTGGGACTGTACCAAATGCTCTGCAAGTCTGGATCACTGTCACCCTGTTACGATGAAAGAAGTGCCTTTGGTTATGAACTACTCCGGAGACACCAGATTAGAGTTCAAAGGCTATTCCTTGCATTAGCAGTAAATGCAGGAATTCTGAAGCAAAGTGATATACTCAGTGTGAGCTTTTGCATATCACTTTGCTATTTTGCTCCATAACTGCTGTGCAGTAGTCGGAGCTACTGTTTGAAACCAAGCTCCCTACGAGTCGAAAGTTTGGGGCACGTTTATTGGATAACCCAGATTCTTTTCTAGTAACCATCACCAAACACTTTGTATATGTCACAAGCCTCCCACTCCCTTCCAAGAGACGGGGATGTGATGGAAGGAGGAAGAAAAACACGGCTATTATAGATTTAATACATCCCCCGGAAGAAGTAAAGCCTGCCCAATCTCAATTTCATACAAGGGACACTGAGAAAACTCAATATCCTCGTTTAATCTGGGAAATTCCACTTGGAGAGGGAGTTTTATGGATGCTGAGAGCCAGATTTCCCGCTATAACACTCTGGCAGTGCATTTCCCATATCTTGGACTCAGGCAAAGCTGACGGAGCCAGCTTGGCCACCTCCCTGCAATGGTGCTCCCCACTCTCCCACAACAAAGTACCACATCAAAAGCTGTCCCAGCCGGGGAACGTCAGGAAATGCGTTTGGGCAAGAGGCGTCTAAGCGACCCCACCCCCAGCTCACACTCCCTGTGTCCAGGGACCTCTGTCTTGGGCCTACAGTTTTATTAAAAAATCCCACAACAAATTCCTGCTTTTGGTACTACGCAACCGGCGCGCAAAATGATGCCGGGTCTGCTTTAAATTAAAACAAAAGTTGCTGCAGATAGGATCTCTGATACATACTGAGTTGCTTTTCTCATCTGAGATTCTTCCTCAAACAGCTAAAAACAATTAGGATAAATGAGTAGATATAAAGGTCAGCAGTACAAACAATTCTGGGAAAACCAGATAGCTCACTGGATAGTTCCTTTACTTCCGTCACCGCAGAATGAATAGATACAAGTCCAAACGCACTCCCAACAATCTGATTAGAAAGATATCCAGAGCTCCTAAATAGCTTTTGTGGTTTCATCTCTATTTTTTTTCTTCCCCCTAGCTGAATTGCCTCTGTGCTGCCAATCCACCCCAGATTTGGCGAGGCTGAGGCTTTGCTGCAGCAGAAATGCTGAGGGTGTTTTTGCCGTCTTATGGAGGACGGGGCCAGAGCCCGTATGGGAACACCAACATGTGGCATTTTGGCACGTGAGTGTCATTCCTTGGAACTATTAGTCATCCCCGTAATGTCTAATGACATCACTCTGGAAGGAAATAGAACAAGAGAAAAATCAATGGACAGCAGATACCTACCTATTATGAACTATAATTGTGCATTTACCAGCCTGCCAAGACATAAATCTAGTAGTTTAAAACCCATTTTAGCATACATTCATATATGTTAGGAGGCTATTAACACAGGGGTGAATTATAGCAAACAGGCTTCTAAGCAGAGTCAGGATATGTATTTTTTTAAATAATTATAGCGTTCAGCACTGTAGTTAAGACTCAGAAGGGTTTTGTATTCCACCAGCTTTTATCCTTAACCAATCACAATGGCAATGAACACATCGTCTCAGATTGCAACTTCCCAGCCCTGAACTCCTTCTTTGTAGCAAATATTGATCATGGGAGGCAACCTGCAAGGGCCTCAGCTAGGAAAAGCCAGAAAATAATTATTGTGTGGGGTTAGGGCCAGACTCAGTTGTCACTGAAATGAGGGCAAGCCCTTTCACTCCTTTTATTTTGTGTTTGATTAAACTATTTAAAATTCTCAACTCCAAAACAGACAAGTTAGGAAAGCCTGAATTAGGCCTCCAGAGATGTTTGGAACAGTGTTTGCCTTGGCCAAAAGGCCGTGTTAATGACTCAGGCTGATGGAGGGAAGAGCCGCAGCAAACGGCAGATCACACACCAACAGATTAGTAACAATTGTGCAAATACTTCTGCTGTGGTAGCTTAGGAAAAAAAAAAAACAAAACCCTTTCTTCTCCCAGCAGTGGTCTGAATTCTGAATAGGTTTTGCATGAGCAAATAATAACGATTTTTGGTCAAAAAAATACAGTTTTTAAAATACTCATTTTGACAAGGAATTCATGGGAAATGGGTATTAAAACACCAGAAAGACTTACTAATGATAGAGAACAGATACCCACGGAAATTAGTACATGGTCACAACACCAACCAGAAAAGAAAAGGTAGTAGTTGTGCAGGAAAACTCAACTTTTAATTTAATATTGTATGCCTCATTCACTCAGTTGAGTCTACTGTAAGCACAAAGAGCTTTGGACAGGATACAGAGAGAGCTGCTTACGTGCACAGCTCTTGATTCTGATTGTACTGGTTGACTTGGGTTCAGCCCTAACACTTCCATAAAACATAAGTTACAATTCCTGAATATATATTCAGTACTGTTACATGTAGTGAAATACAAAACAGTCCTCTTCCATTTTCCTCAGGCTGCAGCCCAAAGCCACCATCTTTAAAATCTCTTACACAATAAATACATGTTCTACATAGTCTTCTACCAAAGTGGCTTTTTTTTTTTTTTTTCTGGTTAACATAGTAAATTGCTTTAAATCTGAAAAAAGGTAATTTATTACTTCAGGGATGCATTTTTAGCTTTGGCAAAACTGTAACCTCTGATTCAATTATTTTTGAGTCAAATTCCTAAAAATGATAAAGAAACTCCAAAAGTTCTAGGTGATTTTAGTACAATTCTTTCCCCCCTTTTTAAAAGTTTTTTCAATCTGCACTCATTGATTTTGCCAATGATATTGGCTCTTGCAGCTGCTCATGAAAAGGTTGTAATCAACAGTCTCACAGTCGGATAAAATGACATCAAAACCTGAATTACACTTTTAAAGACATCTACAATAATACATGAAGCTTATCAATTAATGACAGAACTAAGGGAATATCTCACAAGTGTGTGAACAATGAGGGAAAAGGGGGTAAGGAAATAACTGAAGTTTTAGGAGATGTTGCTCTGGTCCTTTAGAGGGGGATGTACTCCTTGGAGTGTTACAGTGAGTGCCATGAAAGCTGATATTTGTACCCAAAAAAATAATATTTATCTTTATTGCAGCATTTCTTTCATTTCAAGTGGAAAAAGCAGAGAAACTTCTCTACAAATTTCACTGCTGCTGGAGGTAAGTGGCTCGGTTTTCATGACACCCACTCTATTTTTCTGTTACCACACGATCTTCCCCTTCACACCGCGGGACCGAGCGCGCGGCCTCCCGCACACCCAGCCTCTTCCTCCCAAATACTTATCACAGATTGATGATGTGGTGCAGGGCCTAGGGCTGACAACATGTGCATGAACTCAGTTTCCACATGGCTTAGCCAGAATGTGAACGCTTGCTTTTGGGGCCAACCATTTAAGGGCAATAAATATTTACTCGCAGTATGTGGATTCCTCAGGTCGTTCTGCAGCTCCAGCGGTTGCATTGCTGAGTGAGTCTTTCTTTCACGGATCCCTCTTTGTGAAAGACACCATCTAGTTTTTAAGTCTTACTTTTTCATTAAGATGTAGTGGGAAGGGTTCTTAATTGGGTGTCTTGATCCCCAGTGCCAGTGTTTTTTTAAAGCAGACCAAACTTATTCAGAACTCTAAATACAGGAACAGGAGCGTAACTTTAGGCATCCTTTTTTAAAACTTTTGGTGCGTGTCCTAAGGGTTCTCACTGCCTTTTTTCCAAGCAAATCCCATCCTGAACTTTTTCATAGATTTTCAGTTCCTGGCTCAAGCACAGAAATCTCCAGGATTACTCCAGGATCTGCTCATATCACCAACCTTATCTGCATCCTAGCAAGGTGGCACCTTTTCTGTCGTGCTGTGTCAAGACTGCTTCACAGCTATGAGATATTTGGAAAGAATAATTGACATTTCCGTAATACACCAGCTCAATTTTTCTATTTGCTCTCTTTCCAAAGCATGTTACAACAAACCAAAACTAACGTTTTCTTGGAAGCCAGATTTAACAGCTGGGAGACTGATTCTGCAGGACCTGGACACATCAGACAACCTAAACATTGTAGGATGGAGCAAAATGCCAAATTTGAGCTGGTACTGGAGGGGGAAATATCTTCTGTAAATAGGCAGTAGAAAGAATTTATGAAAACCTTGGTTTGTGCTCTACCATTACTGAACTGCACCAGACATAAGAGTTTTATAATTATGTAAACATAGAACAAAGGAGTTTGATCCAAATCCCTCTGAAAGACTCCTGTTGACTCCGGTGGCCCTTAGATTAGCCCCCAAAACTGAGATGGTAAATTCTTGGGATATGAGCAGCATCACCTCCATTGTGCAGGCATTCCCAGCCTGTGGGGCACTACTGCCATTCTTGTGCTACTGACATTAGAAAATAAACATACTAATGGGATAGCTAATATTTCCAGAAGATAAAAAAAA
>VXAY01001561.1:4416220-4434187 GCA_013399855.1 Oxyruncus cristatus | reverse complement strand
AAAAAAAAAAAAAAGACAAATTCCAGCTTAGGCCAATCTTTTCCAATTGCCAAAATGGGAAATAGTTTTACATTTTCCTCAAACTCCCCCAAACTGATTCCAATCCTTTCTTGATTTTCTATGAAGCCCTGGAGTGCAGGTCAGTTTTAACAAGCTCTCAACCTTTTGGCACCTTCTGTTCCTTTTCAGATCATTTTGATATTTTAGCTATTTCCTGGCCTGCTTTCAGTAGTGGTGTGCAGGTTTTCATATGCTGAGTTGTAAACAATTACACTCCGTCGTCTCGGATTTGTCTTCCACATTCCATCTGGGCTGAGATGGGCCAAATCATTTCCTGTTTTCTAAACACAAATGATAAATGCCCATATTTGACATAGCTTTCAGTAGTTTTAATGCTGGAAACTTTCCTGATGCTTCTCTCAGTGTGTGATATATAAGGTGTCACGTTTTATGGTGTGAATATCTCGGTGCTCCACTCCAATGGACAGCATCTTTTTCAATTTTCTTTTATTTTTTTTTTTTTTTAATCCTAGAGAGTCAAAATGCTTTGCCAGTTGGAGGATTTAATATTCTAATAGAGGGCAGGAAGCAAGTAAAGCTATGTGAGAGTAGACACTGCCTGCACTCTTAAGTGTGGTGAAGGACAATAATTATCGCTCCACAGGGAGTGATTAGGCCCACTGAAGCTTGAGTGATTACCCTTTCCTTTGCTGACCCTATAATCAGACCTGGATCTCTAAAGTTATGTGCAATTTTTAGGAGACAAAATCTTAAGGAAAGCATGAATAGTTCTCACACACTCTATGCATGGTCAGGCAATTCCAGAGGCAGAGCAGCATGGGTAATTCTCTAGTAGAGAGTCTTCTTTCTATTATATCTATACCATTCAAATCCTACTATTTGTGTAATAACCTCTAAGCAACTAGTAGGAAGAAAAGAGAATAATGAAGAAGAAGAGAGCAGCAGTTCACACTAATAAAGAGTCTCTATTTACCAGCAATGACATGGGGTGCATGGGTTTTTCTCACGAGGTATGTGCAAAGCAAGAGAACAGCACTATCTTAGGCAATAGTTTTGCCAAAATATTTTCACAAATGTTGGAGTTTTCAGTAGCAGTCAGTGGAGTGAACAGGCCAAAACATACTATTGAGAATAAGAAAAGTAATCAAAATAGCATTTCAAACTACAAGAAACTGTAAGAGAGGCCAGTTTGTTTTCAGGGTCTTTTGTTCCTATAATATCAATTATTTATTCAACAACATAAGATAAGAATTGAGAACACAATCGTTCAGGGGAAGTCAAAATGTCCCCATTCACCAATTTCTTTAGTCGATGCATTGAGGGGAAAGCGTGGCCCAAATCACAGATAAACCTCTCTGCATTTACCACTTGCCCTTACCTCACTTCCTTCTGACAACAAATCCAGGCGAGCAGATAAGATTATAACCCATCTGCTCCCTTTTAGAGTGACAGGTGTATACCTTTCCAGAGGAAACCCCAAGAGCTCTCACTCAGCTCAAAGGCTGGCAGGGCTGTGTTTATGATAACTGTCCCCCGCCCAAGGATACAGAGGGCATTTTAGCTGCCCTGTAAACTCCTCATTTTTAACCCTAAAAGAGCATAATGAGATAAAGATGAAGGTGCACGAGGCATTGGATACACTTGGGAGATAAGTCAGCCAATTATCTGTAACACCAGAATGGGCTCTACATGCAGCATCCTCCAGTCCTTCAGAACCTGCTGGAAACACACCGAAATTATTATCCTAGAGCCCATCAGTCTGCGAGTCTGGCCTCAGATACTCCTCTGCCAAGATTAGAAGAGTTGGTAGGGAACATAATATTTGGCCAATTTAAAACACTTGACAAGTTAGGCCTGAGTAGGGGGGATGCTTCAGATTGGGATGTCATTTCCAGTATTTCTCCTGACTCCAGAAAGACTCAGATCACGGCTTTCAAACCCAGTTTCTGAAAGATCCTCCAGCAAATAATCACATTCTCTAGTCTCAGTCAAATACGTGTAGGAAGGTAGACAAGAAGCATTTGTCTGATGTCTTTACTCAGGGCCTTAGCGACAGCCAGGGAGAATGAGAAAGAAAATCTGCTTGGATGGAAAAATCTTCGCTCTGTTTAGGCGAGGAACAAATCGTGCTACTGTTTCATTCTTCCTTTGCCATTAACTCTGTTATCATGTTGCTGGCAGTATTTCTCTTTTCAACCTGCTCACCATATGTGCGTGTGCTTTCTGTGCTACTAATTGCTTCTTTTTGACAATATCATCTATACGTGCACACCAGATTGCCATTTTTATCACTCCAAACCTATTAATGGCCAGACTTACAGTTCCCAAAGGAATTAATATTAACCAGCTCTCTAAATATTGTTCATGTCTTTCAAAAACTCATGACTTTTAGAGACTGACTCTGGTTGTGTGTAATTGGGCTGCTGTATTTCATCCTCTGGGGCCTGGAGTCTTAACTTCTGAAAGTGTAGCTCAACAAAATTTATGAGGGTAATATTAATAACCAGGAAAGGCAAAAACTTAGGAAAAGTAAACAACTCGTTGGTCGTAGCTGTTTGCTTACCTAGGGTCAAAATCTGCCCTCAGATATACATGTGCAAGTTCAGCGGGTCCCATACATACAGATTTCTGTGGAAAGAATTTGGCCTCAGATGACTTCAGAGGTTTCTTTGTCAGCCCCATTTCCCAGAGAACACTGAACACTCCTACATGTATACACCAACTTAGGCTTCTCTGCTAGAAAGAAAACAGTTGTAAGGAGATACTCATTTACCAGTGCTCAGAGAACGTGACAGAATTTTGACTAGGAATTTTATACCCCTAGTTAGGCTTAAAAAAATAAATGGTATTAACATGCCACTCAACAAACTGTCTCCACACTGCTGAGAAGCATGCAAGGCAGATAACAAATGTGCAGCAAATGAGAACAGTGATGTGATTCACTGTAATTCCCAATAAGACGACCACTCCTCAGAGTAAATAACATCCTGTGAAAAATGGGAGAATACCAGCCAGCAGATGACTGTGTTCCCCATGGAAGAAACACAGAATTAATATAATCAAGTGTTTTAAACCAATTTAATGCTATAACTTTGTACTGGGAGGCAGAGGAGAGGGATTTAAGATGCCATACATGTCATGGCAGCCCCTCACAGTGAATGTAGGTGGGAATAGCATGTTGGCTCTGCAGACCCTAACTGGGGGAACCAAGGAGAGTCTGGAGGAGGTGGAGCACTTTGCTCAAAGGAGTAGGTTACTTCTACATAGCTACTGGAAAGCCATTGCTGGAGCCAGATGCTTAATGATTAGATGTTGAAGACCTCAGCACTGCAGCACCTAAATCCTTCTGTGGAGCTGGATTTAAATCAAAGACCAACTGGTGCTCTTTTGCAATTTTTAACCTCTTTTTCATAGAAACATAGAATGGTTTGGGTTGGAAGGGACTTTTAAATAAAAGTCATGTAGTCCAACCCCTCTGCAACTGCATAAATGCCCATTTTCTCAGAAGCCTGTGAGTGGATCTGTGTTGGCATTCAGATCTGCATCTCTCTTATCAAGCACACAGTGTTTCACTCCATGTCCCACTTTTTCTGAAGGGGGTTGGAAAGCTGGACAAACACAGGGAGGTTGAAATTTAATCTGAAAAGGATGCGAGTGCTGTGGGCAAGATAAAGCATTTTGAGGACTATCAACTCAAGGAACTAAAGCACTGATTTTCACTCCCCTACTGTCCCAATTAACAGTTGTTTTCCTCTCCTCTGCTGACCAGGGGATGGGTTCCCTTCTCAGGGGCTCAGGGGCCCAGTTCAACAGAAGGAAATTGGAATACAAATTCCAGGAGTCATGTCACTGGGGATCATGGCTTATCATGACAGCAAGGAAGCAGTTTAGGAAGGGAAAGAAGGCCTGCCATTTTTTTTAATATGAAGCCTAATTACTGCAATGGTCCTTCACACCATTACAAGGTGTGCCAACACTAACTGTGTTCTGCTAATTGGTTAATGTGCTGCATTAATAAAATCGACTTCGTTGCTTTGTTTGAAGTCTTTCTGAAAAAACAGATGACTGGAGGAAAGGAAGGGTGACATCATTTTTCCCTGTATTTTGTTTTCTCTCGGCTCCTGCAAATTTCTTGACTCATTTAAACTCAAAGAGGACAAAACAGCATCAAGGCTAAAAGTAGCTATTTTGGGTGAACTGATGTCTTGACCAGCAGTAGATTTTTTTTCTGTTTTCTATTAAAAATAAAAAAAGGCAGATAGGAAACCTTAGCACATACAGTTACAGATCCCTAAGGGACAAATTTGGAGCTTGAAGTGAGCGTGTGGCCTGCTGGCTCAAGCTGCTGTTAGGGAAGCACACTGAAATAAGAATCAAATGGAAATTACTGTTCTCTGATGCAAAAGTGTTCAAACGTGGAATAGTCATCTTGATTGATCCGGTTTACATGCATACAAGACTGATTTTCCATGTAAGTACAGTGGAAGAGATGAGGAGGATGAACCAACTCTGACTCATACTAGAGAAATAAAACTAGAACTTTTTGGCAAGAATGAGGATCTGACTCTGACTTGTCCCATCCTGATGGAAATTTTGTGAGAAAAGTTCAAAATTCACTGTCATCAATACCTCTCTCAGCCAAGATGGAATCAACCTCAATGACCCTCAGGTGGCACCACCAGAGCCAGTGCTGGAGCCTGATCTGAGTGATGCCTGCTCAGCACATCTTCTGTCCTGGGTCTGTGCCAGGGAATGAAATTTCAGCTGCATTTTCATGCTGAGGACATGGGTATGGATCCACTTGGGTGTGTGGTCTGTCCGGCGCTCAGGCTGCTCGCTTTCATCCACGCTGAACCTTTCACTTGACTTCTGACCTTTCACTTGGCACTGTCCTGTCATTTCCTTGGTTTCACAAATTTTAGCCTCTCACTTGACCTGTGAACTGTGACCTTTCACTTGACCTCTGATCTCATAAATTCTGGAAGCTCGTACACGTAATCGCGGAACAAATAAACAAAGCCGCCGCGAGACGCTGCTGCTGAATGAAGCCCAAGGGGCTGGGGAGCAGGAGCCCAGCCCTGGAATCCCGCCTCAGCCCCTGGACATGTCCCTTATCCCAGCCAGGACTGGCATCTCATCAGCATGAAGCACATTGTAAGCTGCCATGACCGTACATCAGGGCCGGTGGCACTGTTGTGGCAGCAAAGGGATGTGGGATCACACAGCCTCCAACTCGGCTATGGCTGAAAATCACAGCTCAGCAGATCCTCATCCACTAACATGTGCAAAACACCGTGATCTCCAAAGTCCTGGGAGGGTCTTATCAAACAAAATCAACAAAATGAGTAGAAGCCTATTGCCATAGGTGCTGGATCCTCACCACGAGAGGAATCAAACAAACCTCCCCTGAGCCCTTTCCTCGTCAATGCTAATCCTAAAGGCTTCAAATGCAAGGCAACATTCAGCCTTCAATGCAGTGTGACAGCCTGTGATAGGGAAACTCCTGCTTAGTCAGCTGGGTGAGATGGTTCTCAGCTGAGAACAGGTCTGTCTTTACTGAGTCCAGGACAGGGTGAGCACACAGGATGGCAGAAACAGCAGAAAAGATTACAGCTGAATGAAGTTAACAACTCATTGCAAAATACATTAATTTCCTATATAAAGCCATAGTAAGTCTGAACTCTCAGTTAGTGGTAGCTTTATGTAAGGGCAAGGTCTTCAGAGAAGCTTCAAGCACATACATCCTCATACGTAAGTAACCTAAAAGTGTGCAGGTACCTTCATGTTCTGATCATTTGTTTTGTCACACACTCCCAATTCCTTTCAGCAATCCTCAGATGTATAACACAGGTATTGTAGGCACAACTCATAACACTGCTAACCCAGAGCAAACCACAAACTACGTGTTTTCTCCTGCTCTTGGTGGAAGAAAAGACAGAAATTGGAAGAAAGCTCTAGAAGAGATTCAAGGATGTGTTAGTTGATGGTGCCTTGAAAGCAAAGCAGCTTCTCTTTGGTATTGCAGGGACCTAAACCTGAGCAGGTAGCAAAAGCAGCTCATATGTAGAGTTTAATTGTACATGAGTAGGAAGCCAGGTGACATGGGAGATAGACAGAAGCAGTGCCAATCTGCCAAGCCATCGCAGAGCTGATCTCTAACAAAAAGGAGCTGGGGAAGCACTGATTTGCTCTGACACATAATGTAATGAACCAGTGCATGCTGTCACTTTACTTGAATTCACTGTGATTTTACATTTTGGAAGCAAACTATTTTAAATACATGGGAAGAAAGACTATGCAGAGAAAGGCACTGGACAGAGAGGACAGACAAATCTTTGTGTTCCTTCAGTTAGAGTAAGAGATTTCAAAGTTTTGGGTGAAATTCTGCATGTCACGTGGAACAAAGGTCTCGTTGCACGAAAGAAGTGCTCCTCACTCGTAGGTGAGCAGCTTTTGAATGACTTCATGAAAATCACTCTGCAAATTGAGAAGAAATGTATATTGCATTTTCAGCAATGCAGGCTCTTCTTCCTTAGCCTCATTAGGGAAACCTCTAGGCTCTTTTTTTTCTTCAGGACGACTGTCACATCTGGTGGGTCTCTTCCCATTTATAAAAGCTTGCATTATAACCTTATTGACATTTGGCTCTGCAAACCCATGGAGAAAACTAGACATTTATTCCAGGACTTCTGTTACATGATTTTCAGTTATCTTCCACCTTGTCTGGAAATGTCAAGAAGTTGTTGGTGGAAGGAAAAGGCGAGGGGTACGGGTTGAAGGAAGATTATTAATGGAATTTTCTATAAGGCAATCATCCCTTCGTGCTTGTTAAATGCTTTCATTAGTGATTTTATCACAGAAAGCAGGGGTGTGTAAACAAAAAGGGTAGAAATTGTTTGACATTCAAGAACAGAAACAGCGAGGGATCTACTAGAAAACCGAAACCCATCCTTCACGCTTTAGGACTGAGAAAGGCTCACGGAGTGGTGATTAGGGATGACTATGTGGCATCAAGGAGGCACACCTTGATAAGGGCCAAAGCATGTCTCTATGAATTAAGCCAAGAGATTGTTCACTCTATTACACAACCCAGCGCTGGGTTCTCAGGGACACCGTGTGCCACTGAGTCACCCACGCTGAATAAAACTCCGACTGGAACAGGTTTACAATAGGGCCACTTGGACAGACCGTCTAGGAGAGGGAACCAGAGGAGCCTGGATTGTTTAGTTTAAGAAAACAGAAGAACCTGGCAATTTTTACCCAGCTCTGCTTCCCACCGGCTTCAGTGGGAATAAAGGCTGTTGGTTTCCTGACATTACTGGGGGTTTTGTCATCGAATACAATGGGAGCAGAATCAGATCTTGAAGAAGAAAAACAGAATTGGACCCAGAGGAGCCAGGGCTGGGAAAGCCCCAGCACGTTCTGGTTTGAATTGAGCAGGGCTATAAAAGGCTAATAAAACTCATATTGAAATATGGGCTAAAAGAAGCGCATATTGCTGAATTATGTTGGTCAAGACAATTAACTGAGTTTAGTATGGATATATGTGATTTTTAACATGCTTCAATTTAGCTCAAGTAAGTTGTTGCTTTCCCGTGATTAAACCTGTTTGTTAAAAACCATCCTGCCCACAAAAAAAAGAGTAATAAAGAAACGAAGCAACTTTTTCCCACGCTTTGGATTCAGAAGCTCTTTCACTGCACTGTCAAAAGACTGGAATCCCGTTTCCTGCCCTTAATTTCAATGACCACCTTAGTGGTGTTTTACTATCTATATATTTATCAAGCAGAAAGTAAATTATTTTGTTAGACACATCATTCTATTTCCAAGATAAATCTCAGGAGTCAACTTTTATGGAAACCAAAAGGAGAGTCCAAGGAGGCCCATTTAAAGCCTGTAAGCACCTGAATCCTGTTTGCCTTTTTAAAACTTCCTGAATATGCTCAAAATCCACTTTCATCCAAAACCAAATAAAGCACCACCGCCTGGTCCTCCTATGCTCAGGGCAATTTGGAGTCTAACACCTATGATACACATCTGAATTCCTCTGGAATTAGTTTGTGTTGCATAAACATTCCCACACATCTCTCGCAGCCAGACTGTGAAGACGCTCCATTCAGATCCTCGGCAGAGTATTTCATGTAGAATGGACAACTACAGCTTTTAGACACAGTACACAAAGCCACAGTCTGGATAAATATTGGGAAGTCAGTGACTAAAACCTAACGGGAATGTTGATTGGCACAAAGTGACTATGACATTTAGCAAAGACATCCATTTACTCACACCCCACTGAGGTAACATGACTGTCTTTAGGAGCTAGATGGATACCCATTGCATGTCTATCAGCAGAGGAAGGCAGGTGACTTCCTGAGGCATGAGGGGTGGCAGGAGCAGGCCAGAGGTCTGGGCAAGCAGGGAGCAGCCAAAACTCAGATAACCTATTCTTGATTCAATTTAAGCAGCAATGTCTGACTTGGAAAACAATGAGCATCTCTTTTATAGCAAGCAGGAGCACAAAGTGATTCAACCAGGGAAGTTTAATCATTCAAGGATATTTCCTGGGACAAACTGAGTACACAGATAGCTAACAGTTTTCTCTTCTATCATCTGCTGTGCTTTTAACTCTTTCCTCTCTGATTAGAGCCCCAGCCGGAAGCAGAGCCATGTCAGGAGGGCAGCGAGGTCCTGGGCAAGGGTGTGCAGATGCAGGGAAGCATCCACAGCGTGGGACAAGAACAGACACTCAGGGTGGGCACACACACAGACCCCACTCCTGGTCACAACGAGTGATCACTCACTCATGGCACATGGCATTTGGGGTCATGCATGCATCCTCCACACAACCCCTCCTCAGGAGCCCTGTTTGTTGGGTCACATCTACCACGCACTGTCTCTGCTCCTGACCCCCCCGCTCCACACACTTGGTCCCTGTAAGCCCAGCCCTCGCTACAACACTGACATAAAGTACAAATAAGTTAATGAAACTGCAATATTTTTTTCTTCACAGACCTGGACTATTTCAGCCACGAGCAATGTGAGCAGCCACAGGTGTTGCACTAAATAAAGTAAGAGAAAATGTCTCCATTGTAACAGTGGATGCCCTGTTTCAAAACCCCTCTCTGCTTTTTATTAATAGTTGGATTCCTTTCTATCAGCAGCCATAACTGCATTTACCTTATTTTTTCAGCAAAAGTGTTTTGCTAAGAAAAGATCTACTAAAAATTACTACTGCTTTTCGATCAGTTTGTGCTTGAACAAGCTTTCAATCTTTTCACAGAAGGGGAGAACATAAACTTGTGATTCAGAAAAGAGAGGAAACCAGGGGTTACAGAGGTTGGGAGGCCAAGTAGTATGAAACAGACCCCCTCCGTCAAGTAAAAAACTTGGCAGGATAACTAGAAACAGACCAACCCTAAATCCAAGGGTTCATGAGCAGTAACATAATTAGCTGGAATAAAACTAATATTCTAGTGTTAAATTTCACCTCAACACAGACCAGCAGTTATTAGAGGGAGACCAGCGAGAATGAGCAAAGATGTGTTTCATTTAAGAAATTTACACTGAAGTGGGAAAGCACACACGGGGGTTATTTCCTAAAAAGCCCATTTGGATGCTCCAAGCAACTGTGGTCACATCAACTGCCCCGCTCCAAGGTGGATGCGTTTGTCAGCCTTACCCAAAGTGTCTGGTAAAGCCCAGTCCACCAAAATCCTGAAACATTTGTTCCTGGGAAAAGAACCACAAATACACTGGAAAAAATGTTGAACAGGAAATGTTTGACCACTGCTACATCACAAGATATCAAAAGAATTTCACATTGGCTACATCCTTCGCTGGGGGGAGGCAGGGGGTGCTCGGCTCAAAAATAAAATGGCCCCAGAGGCCCTACCAAAACCCCCCAAAAGAGCTGAGGTTTCAGCAATAGTAAACACACTTTCTCTTTTCCTTAATTAGCGAAACAAGAGCAAAACCTTCAACAGCGCGCACGGGAAATATTGGTGCTGAGAGAGGAGATGAACAACGCCAGCGATCCGCGGATCGGGCGCAGGAAATTCCAGCCATCTGATGAGCTGTTGGCTTAACAAGCAGCTCTTCACATGTCAGCGGCCTGCAAAGGCTATTTTCTCTTTCACTGGCTCCCTGGAAAGGCAGTAGGAAAGGCAAGGCAGGGGCAAAGGAAAAGCAAGGTGAGGCGTTGGGAAAGGCATGGCAGGGGAGGAAGGCAAGGCTGCCCTCGGGCACAGCAGAAGGCGGTTCGGTGCAGAAGTGGGGGCAAACCTGTTGCTGTCTGGAGACAGCCCGGTGTGTGTCTGCCTCCCGGGACATACAGCATTACAAATTCCGAGCTGCTCGCAGCCTTGTCCTGGCCTCGCCTCGGGCGAGCCGCGTATGGTTTCTTTTTGAACAAGCTATCTTTTAACACTCACAACCGGGACGATTTAACAGAAAGAGAGCGTCTCAATTTTTGCGAGCGACATCCCCCCTAGACTCTACCCAAACAAAGCTACTAATGTGTGGTCATTTTCTTGGCAGTGTGGCTGCATGCTGATAACACCGCTGCCTGCTATTCTCCCAGGAGCGGGGCTGCTGGAAGACTGCTCCCTACCTCATCCCCTGATGCTTCTGATGCGGGTGATCCTCCGACTGCACGGCGCCAACCACAACATGCTACCCACCGTGAGAGAGCAGGACACAGGCTGCTCTAGTCAGGAGTTATCGTCTATCATACTGATTGACGAAACCAAGAGTGAGCAGAAAAAATAAACACGAACAGAGGCTGCAGTGTATGGGGCAGTCAGCTGGGAGTTTTAGTATTTGGCCTTGGTGATCCTACTCTCATGGTAGGTTATCTTTTCCTTGTGCTATCATTTATCATAACTTTGAGGGCCAGAGGGAGAAACAAACCTACAATTTTTCTATTGGTTACATTCATTAAACTCTTCTTTTTTTAGCACCACTTCCTTTGCCCCTAATAACAATCCCACCCCCTCGATCTGTATTCCCTAAAGAACAGTGAAATCAAATCTAAGTACAGTCCTCCCCTTTTACTCCTATTACAGCAATAGACCATTGCAAGCAATTAACCTCTGTTATTCCATCAGAGCCGGGACTCAGTCGCACGCTCGCCCGGCAGTGCCTCGCTGCAGCCCGCGTTAACTCCTGCCTCAGCTCCCTCCATCCTGGCCCCAAACATTATTTGGGCAGAGATGTTGGTTTTGTCACAGCCATCTCCTTTTGAAATAACGCCGGGTGACTTTTGCAGGCGCAGCCCAAGTTCTCTATTGGGCTTGACAGCCACCATAAAGCACTCCCTGAAGTGTCAGTAACAAAGATGATTTGTATGGGGCTTGCAGTCGTCCCCTCTTCTAATAGCTTTCTCATTCCAGCCCAGAAACACCGAGCAGAGAGCAGCTGCTTAAAGCTGATACAAGCATTTCTTCTCTCAGCAGGCCATTCTTGCATAACCATTTATTTTGCAGAGTTTTAAAGTGCCTGAAGGATTTAATTATGTACATAGACAACCCCTATAAACTCTATTCTAGGCTTTTTATTGACTTTTGTGCCAGGCAGCTCTTAGGCATTTCAATTAAGTGTTTTTTATAAGAAAAGCAACAATATAGTAAAAGAAATATACTCTTTATAGATAGTTCCAGTTTGTGCCGATTGAATAAAGTTTATTTAATTGACGAGGATTTAGAATATCTTATGCTACAACTTGGAATACACGTCCTTTTGGACCGAGGATCTGTTTAAAGGGGCCTGCCAGGACCACTTAGGTACCAGGGGAAAACAGCTTGGATCTGATTACTTAATCCTAATAATGTGTTGTGAAACTTTAGGAGACTACCTGTCATTTAGCATTGTGCTCAAAATTGAAGTGGTAAACAGCTAAGAGTTGAAGTTTGGCTTTGTCTTGGTCAGGGTTTTAGGGATCCTGGACTGGGATAGAAGAAATGTTCCCAAGTCTTCCGGAAAGGCCAGCGTTGCCTCTATCTGCTTTCTAAACTATTTACAAGGCTTCTGCAAACCTGCCTTCATTACGGCGTAGGATATTTCAGTCTCAGCAGGTGGCCAACAGGAGAGCAGGCCTGTTTGTGAAATATGTAATACTCTTTTCATATACTTTAACCAGAAATGTGCACCTCAACAGCCCTCCTAACCCTTCTAATTTCCCTTTCTCCCCTTAATCTGCTCTGCGAGCCATGAGCATGCATTAAAATCTCCCTAAAACATTTCACCCAGAGGCAATGTAATTCCGCAACAAGCAACCAACATTTCACAGCTCTGGAGTAATAGATTAATTTGAACCTAATGTTGCCCGTCGTTTACTGCTCCAAATGTTCTGGTGTAGACATAGCCCCGAGGCGCAGCGCCATGGCATGCGCGGCTCCTGGAACCAAAGCTACAGTTGGCTTCACATCTGTGCATCACATTTGCCATGTGCCTCATTATCCCGCGCCCCACTGTGCCTACCTGTCCCAATCAGCTTCTCAGCCACAGGCTATCCAATTTTTTTCCCCCAACTAAGGATCTTTGTTCTCCTTCTCACTTACTAAATTTTTGCGAGACCTCTGCACCCGAGCAGTGGGGATTCTGCGCATGTGAACCTCCGAGCTTCTCCAGGTTCTTAATTCTCCATTAGGAGCAGGAAAATTACAACATTAAGTCTCCGACATGTCACTGCATAAATTGTACCATTTGCAGAATCTAATATAAAGTCGGTGACTAAGCACATAAGCATGTAATAAAGAACTGAGTTGTTTGTTTTGACTTTAACAAGTTCGGTCTGCATCAATTATCTGTAAGTAAAGAAAGAGTAATTTCCAATTCCAGATAAAAACCCTTGTCACAGAAAGAAAAGATTATTACATCCAAAATCAAAACCAACTGTTCCCAAAAGTTTAAAGAGCCAACCTTTTAAAATTCACTGATACAAGAACAAAAATACAGGTATTTGTGTGTTCAGATGAAAATAAAATCAACTTTTAACAGTAAAGTGTGCCTGTTTTAGCATTTAAAGCTCTGCATTTAATTCTCTATTTATAGCAACATGTGCAAAAAAAGGCACAGTGCCTTTATCTCAAGCCACTACAGAGTAAAGAAGAGAAAGTAAAATGCACTCTCGAGCAGGAGCAGGGAATTATCTCAAAACAAACATATCAGTCTGAAACCCAACAGCTCATCACTGCATTAAAGGGTTACCTTGTTTTTGCTTCAGTGTACCAAGCACTTGAGTTTGCTTCAAGTTTATATCCTTTGGACTTTTTCCAGTGAGGAGAAATTAAAAATGCTTTTGGTCTAACAGCACAATGTTCATCCTTTTCAGGAGATGCAGAGGGAACTGGAGCCCAATGGACATTACGTTCTGTTTCCTTCCAGTAGCATGAAGGGGCCTTGATATAGGTAAAACACCCCATTTCTACCTACTTACAGACCCTTCATGCTGGAAGAGGACCTGACAAGACTGAAAGCGCTATATCCAAGCACTATTAAATAGAATAAACACTTATGGCACAACTGAATTTCTCATCCTGTGAGCTCCTGAGGTTCTTGCTACAAACTTCTCCTGGCATCATTTTTAATAGCAATTTTTGGCTGCCCTTCCCTGAGTAGCTGTCAATTCTGCCACCAGTCTTACCTGCTGCAGTTTACGAACTATATTAGATTTCTACACATAATTCCAACACACACACTCCTAGCACATTTCATTACATGCTTGAATTAATTTATTCTATATGGAATTTGTTACCTTTACAATAAAAAAAGAAGTAACTATTCATTATTGAGAGCAGACAGATGGAACATGTTCAATTTAAGACATCAATAAGAAGGGAGGAGGGGGGGAAATCTTCTAATCCGTGTGGCACAACCTATTCCATCTGGTACTTCCAACTTGTCTGCCAAGACTTTTTTCCTATATAAAAGTGAACGTTTCTCTTTAGAGTTAACGGAACATTCCTGGGCATTAAGACTCTGCATCTGATTTATAGATAACAAGCAACAACACACACTTAACATACAATATTTTGAGAGCATAATCTGTTTCATAAGGTAAAGGCTCTGGGCTTGACCTAGGAGAAAACAAAACAAAACAAAAACCTACAAAAAAAGCACAAACTCCAGGAAATTGTGTTTATCTGAAAGTGTTATCTGGGCAGTCAGAACAGAAGCTGCAGCTTTTGCTTTAATGAACCATGAAAGTGATTCAGCAAACTGCTTTGGTCTCTTAAAACCAAATATTAAGCAACACCAATAACTAAATTATACAACAAAAAAACACTAGTGATCTCTCAACAGGAAGAAAGACCTTTTTAGCACATTCCCACCAACATCCAGCACCTAGAAGATAATGCCAAAACTGTGAAGTTTTGGCAAGTGTCAAAATCAATTTTAAGTGTTGGTTTAAAGGTTACTCAATTAATTGCAATTTATTTCCAATGAACATTAAGATAATGGGGCTAAAGCAATAATTTTTTGTAATGCAACTCATTCCACGAGTGTTTAATCGAATAGGTCGGTTGGTTTTTTTCTAGTGTCTTTTTGACAGAGCACTAAATGCACATTTTCCATAGGTTTTATTTCCATTCTTGAAGCATGTCCCCTAATTCCTGCAGTGCTTTGCATTAAGCTGTCTCATTATACCAAAGACATTATGTCACTTCTCTGTTTATGAGCACACTGGCCCTCAGCCCTTGCAATAATACCCAGCCACAAACACCCACTTCTGGCAACCTGCCTAATGATGAAAAAGATTGTTTCAAACCAAAAACAAAGAGGAATTCAATTATCCACCTAAACCTTTACAGGCACAGAGGAACAAGTTAATTTCGTATAATCGTGTACCAAGGGTTCGCATTTATCTTTTATATCTCAGGGAGAGATTATGTGGGTTCAGTTGGGCAGGCACAGAAATAACTGGTCACATTGGAGGGCTGACATGGGGGCACTTGGTGTGGAAAAGTAAAACAAGGAGCATCTGCCTCGTGTATCAGATGACTACCTATCACCCACCCTATCTCTAGCACAGAAAGAAAAGTGTTTTCATTGCTAATTTTATGGGATTTGGTTGCAAATGTACAATATTTGCTTTCTTTGAATCCACCAACTGTTCTTGTATTTTAAGGAGGAAACTGGGATGAGGTCTGTGTCAGCTGCGGAAACTCTGAGCCCACCACAAGCAGAGAGCTAAACCACTCCTTTCTGTATAAAACTGGACTAGCAATGATTATTCAGTGAGGATATTCAGGATTTATGTAAATATAACAGAGTTCAGCCTCACGGGGCTTGCATGGGGTGTTGGTTGGAGAAGAGATCCCACCCAGGTCCTGGGGCACCAAGGTCCTCACCCTGCAGCATCCCGGCCCCACGTGCACCTCGGGGAGGAGGGTGATGAGGATGCACAGGCAGAGGAGAAAAATGCCAAGGAACATTG
The DNA here is from genome assembly GCA_013399855.1 of Oxyruncus cristatus. NCBI lineage: Eukaryota > Metazoa > Chordata > Aves > Passeriformes > Cotingidae > Oxyruncus > Oxyruncus cristatus. Next base: position 4,418,730 of record VXAY01001561.1, on the reverse strand, counting down.
TGAGGATGTTTGAAAATTAGCAATATATATCTTTTTGCCTTCGGTCACGGCTTTTACACCCACCCCCCCCTTCTGACTTTCGGTCAGAGTTTACTTTCGGGCCAAAAGCACTGCGGGATCTTTTTCCCTCACTGAAGTTGCTGCGCGAGGGAAGACATTTCATTCCTCCCCGACGTATACACAACCTGCACATGATTAAAGCCGGGCTGGGGCAGAATTAACCGTCCTGCCAACAAACCCCTGCCTGTCCCGGGGGGCGCAGGCAGGAGGGGCAGGAGGGCCGTGGCCCCGCAGCCGCTCCCCTGGGTCAGGGCATGCTGGGAGGGGAAATAAGCTACAGAGCAGACAATTTTCAGCTTGACTGGTTTTACTTTCTCTACCAGGCCTCACGAAAACAAACTGACAAAACAAAGGACACAAAATTAATGACCCATGCCTTCTGTCAATTGACTCTTAGTAACAGTGGCTAGTTCACCTTAATTTTATTTTATTTATTTTTTTTTTCTCCACTTTGAGCGAGTCGCCGTAGGCAGCGGTTAAGGTTCATTTAAAAATTCTTCAAAGGCATCACTCGGTTTTCATTAATTTGGTAATTGCAGTTTCTGCTGATGACTAACAAACAATGCAGAAAAGTTTATTCAAATTAAGAAAAAGTCCAACCAACCTCCTAGCCACCGCATGTGTTTTTCCAGTAATGGTCATAAATAATGGCATATCTATATTCCAGGGAAAGACACACTATTCAGGGTTTCCCATCTCCTCAAAACATTTTGCCTCCTTCATTTCCTTTTGAAACGCCATTATTTATATGGCTGAAGTTTCACTTGACAGTTCGCCAGAAAGCCAAGTTACAACCAACCTTTTATTATTAAGCAACTACATTATTTGTGAGTTGGCTGTACTCATGCTTTCAGCAGAGGTGGATTTTACATCCTAATGAATCCCACTTAAAAAATGTTAATATCTAGATCCCTCTTGCCTGGCACCGTGTCTCCCAAACCTTGCTGCAGTCACACGTTTTCCCTTTTATAACACCTGGCACTTGGCGAAAAGGTACCTGATGCTCCAGCCAGGAGCACTCACGTCCTTTAGTCCCTGCATAGCTCAAGCTCTGCACAACTTTTTAAATATTTACCCCCTTATATAAATGTCCATTGAAGGGCACTTACATAAACGATAAGCGCTTACAGCAAACACTTTTAGAGAGCAGGATCTGTGGTATGCAGAAGAGATAAGGCCATTTCCTGCAAATCCTTATTCACAGAATTAGTCCTTAATCAGGCAAATAGACTCCCTGATATCAGTGGGATTTCTCATGCAACTAAGGGTGGCAGGATTGGGCTCTTAATGAGGCATTTTAAAAATTCATATCTCTTCCCACTAAAACCTGTGAGACCTGCTATTGACTTCAGTGGAAGTAAAAGCATCCCACTGTTCACATCCTAACCAGCATTATCCACACTGTGCAACCTGGTATCCTCCCCTCTAAATATTTTGTTATGTCTACGTACGTTAGCCTCATTACTCACCAAGAGACGCTCTTTTGGTTTATAAAATGCTGTGCTCAGGGGTAATCCATACATAAAATAATTAACGGGTATGTCACACCCTAAAATACACCCAACATAAAAGACAGTATTCAATGAAGGAAAACAAAGAGCATGAAGATGCTTCTTGCCATGGAAGGAAACCTCATGAAAGGAAACAGTAAATTAAACATCATCAGAAAGTTAGGAGATCTGGTGTAAAAGCTAGAACAGATAGTCCTGTTCAGTGCTACAATAACCTGGCAAAAGACACAGAAATATCAACCTGGTTTTACAGGTCAGGGAAGTGGGCTGGAGCTGTGCCGTGTCTGGGAGCGACTGCACCAGGCTGGGGATGGGGCCAGACTGTGCACCAGGACAGGACCACAGCTCTGCTCCTACCTTTGAACTTGAAATTCTACACGTGCACCATACAAGAACCAGGGTTGCTAAAAGTCTATTTCCAGGCAGCCTAACTCACCACCCACTGCCTGTGAACTTCCTAGAAAGTTGAAAATATCATAGCACTGCTCACTTAGTGCCACTTTTGGTGCTGTTTGTCAGCATTTCCATTACAAACCCTTTTAAAGGGTTTCCAGCACAGCCACAAAAAGCCACTTCAGCCCAAAAGCTGGCGTAGAACTTCCCAGTCTGGAAGTGAATGACTGTGTCAAGCTAAACAAAACATGGTTTATCCCCCTTTAGCAAAGGAAAGACTCTGGAAGGGTTGAAAAGTAACAGGAGGTTCTACATATACAGAGCTGTACGTTCTCATCCTGTTTCCTATAGCCTTAATATATAAGTTATAAAGTGGTGAATATTTTATTTATATATTTATTTATTTAAATTACAAACACATGGCAATATGATCCAGCGCTGGCTACTTTGGGGGAATCAGGGAAGTTTTGCCAGCTTCCCCCAGATAGGGATTCAGCTGTTGGTAACAATTAGAAAGGGGGGGGGGGGGGAGAAAAGGCGGAAAAG
>VXAY01001561.1:4295038-4416170 GCA_013399855.1 Oxyruncus cristatus | reverse complement strand
CTGAAAAAGGCTTTTTTTTTTTTTTTTTTTTGTCTACCTCTTTAGGCTAAGTTTTGTGAGTCATGGGGTGTTGGTAGCTGAGTATTGACTGATTAGCTCAATAAACAAACAATAACACACAGTAGCTTCCTTTTATCTGTAAGTGCCAAAGCACTCGAGAAAGGGGCACATCTATAAGTAACTGTATTTTACAAGACAGCCGGGGTCCCTTGAGGCTGCTTTACCCTCTGTATGGGAGGTTTAGAAGGGGATAAATGCCACTACCCTGGTTGCTGTGCTGTGGCACAGTGACAGACCTGGCACTACCCACAGCAAATACATCAGGATTAGGAATTGCAGCTCTGGAGTGCAATAAGGCACAACGTGAAGCTTCAGGAGAAATCTGTAAAGAAGTACAATTAGACAAGTTAATGAATTCCACCCAGGGCTGAAATGAAAGGTGTCAACTCTGTCTTGGATCACTGGAAACCAAAATAGTATCTCAAAGGGTCACTCCAACCTCACCTAACCCCTAAGTCATTTTCCTTGAGATCTGCCACTGGTGTTACCTGAGATAAGGGATGGATGTGTTTTCAGCTAGACATGAGCTGAGCCTTTTCTTATGACTTTATTTCGGTGCTGATGAGGAGACCCATGTGCAGGGGGTTCCACATGCCCAGGGCTGCACAGGGGGCTGGCAGGGAGGTGCAGAGGCATTTGGTGTGTGCGACCTCTCTCCAAGCTCAGGGCAGCAGGGATGGGGAAGACAAAGGCATCCATCACTAAGAAAAAGCTATGTGTATCCATTTAAAAAAATCCACAGGTCACAGCAAGTAAGACTCGAGAACTGCCCTGGCAAACTGAAATCTCCACTCGTGCCCACTGCAGCCCCCAGGCAGGTGGAGGAGCTCAGCTTTGCATGGAGGCAGAAGTGGCCACCAGAGTTTTCTTCTCCAGTCACCTGCTTCAGCTGGAGTTGTCAGTAAACCACACACCATGAGACATCACAGGGCTAACAAACAGTTCCTTCCACAGTGAGATGGGTTTTTTCATTAAGAAAGGCTGAGATGCTGTTTAGGAATGCAGAGGTCAAGCAGAGTAAGAGGCACCAGAAAAACCGAAAATAGATGCAGGGATATTATCAATATAGGAAAAAAAAATTGATAATGCCTGTTCATGTAAAAATGGCTTGGGCAGAATACTTCAGATTGCAAGGGGTTTGCATATAAAGGGCTCCATATCAACAAATATATCTAATATAACTGATATATATTCCATCTGCCTACAGTACTCATACGGGGAATGGACGCACACAGCAGCCACCGAAATAACGGGATACTGGTTTAAATGATCACTGGATTAGGCCTTATGGTCTTCATTCAGCAAAGCATTTAAGCATATGTTTAAGGTTAAATACATACTTTTCATGCTTAACTCTACAGGGATAAGCTTAAGTATATGCATCAATTTGAGCAGATACTTAAGAGCTCTGCAAAATCAGGATGGACATGCTCAGACATGTGTTAAGTGCACAGTGTTCTCTAACTGCTGCCTCGTGTAAAGTCTCTGGTGAATACAGTGAATAATGGAAAGTGCCTGTATCCTGTGCACAAACTCTGACCTGGCACAATTTGGGCTGATACCCGTGGGTGCCACAGGTGGGTCCCCTGGGAGCACAGGGAGCTGCCTGCACACATCGGGCGGGCAGTAAAACCTGAGGCTGAGAAGTTGCTGCGCAAGTGCTGGGTGGTCTCTGGTCATGCTGGAGAAGTGGTTACTTAATACCATTTGTAATGGTTACTTGGGGCAGGTGGTCGCTCACTAGAGATGGGCTGGAGCACAAATGTTGCTGTACGTTATGCTGGCGACGCAGATGCAGAGAGCACACAGCGAGGGATTCGCAAGGATTTGGTACCAGAGAAGAACGTCACTTTCCAACCCACTTGGAAAATCAATTTTAGTCTAAAATTGATGTCATATTAGTTTTAATGGTGCATAAGGATGTTAAAAAAAAAAAAAGATAAAAATAAAAAAAAAATCAGCAATTATGTTACTCAAAGAGTTTTGGGGATTTTTTTAATCCGCTGCATCAAAGGCACAAGGAGAACTTTCTTGATGTTAGAATTTAGTAAATCCCAAATATTTAGCCTAAAGTATTTTTAGAGTTGTCTGAAATAAAGGTTTTGCACAGTGTTGAGCCTTATCTAATTTCACCAGATTATTTTAAAGCTCAAATCAAACCAATATAAATAATGGGTAGAATTACTAACCTGCAGGGAATGTCATCACAAATTTCCTGGAGTTTTCCATGTAACTATGAGCATGACTGGTCTACTTACTGAAAGTAGTATATACTGTATAATGTTCACTGAAAACTCATGTAACTAATGCAACATGATAACCACTAGGGTGCTACTGTGACATAAAGGATATATTACAATTTTATCCAATTCAAACAGGGGAAAAAAATGGTTTTAATCGCCTGCCCTCTAAACAAATACTTTGTCTGTTCTACTGAACTTAAAATTCAAGGTTATGTATAAATCACCCTGCAATAAAAATAATGTTATGGAATAAACAAGACTGCACTACAATATGATTTGAATCTTCAATCACTGAATTTTTTCGGAAATATTTATATGAAGTGAATGTGTTATACGTGCCAGGATTTTTTATGATCCTTATAAGGCAGTTGCAATGCATCGTATTGTTATGTGCAAAAGCTCTGGTGACAAGCACATAGATTCCAGGTGCTGGGGCTGGCTCTGGCAGGAGGAGGTGTTTCATCCAGATGATAGGTTTGGCTTTGCAGAGAGCAGCCTGGCTGCAGTGCTGTCTCAGCGCAGCACAGGGATGCTGGCAGAGGAATCTCCACCATCCACAGATGGGGGGACTGAGACATCAGTTCTCCTCCCTCACTCACAGGCTAAGTTGGCTGAGGAGCTGGGGCCAATAACTTCTCTGGAAGGGGCAGAGCAAAGTCCCTTGTTGAGGGCATCACAGCTTGTGCACAAATGCTGTGGCAGAGGTAAAACATGCAGCAAGAGCAAAATCATTTTCCTGCTGTCACACCGCAAAATTTGTGGAGGTCGCCTGTCCTGCAAAGGTGGAATCTCACATTGCTTTGTGCTGGACTTGGATGTGATTCAAAGGGCGCTGTGTGAAGGGAGTGACACTCCCAGTGCTGGACTGGCCTTTGAGAGGCAGGATATGTGACACCTTTGGTGCCTTTAAAAACAACAATAAAATAAGTAAGATGAGAGCCAGAAGTTTGTATTCAGCTCTTCCCCTCTAACATTTCCTCCTCTTTCCAGACAGAAACCACTTCAACATGACCAACTCCAGCTAAAGCCATGGCCACCTCCAGTGGCATGGATAGCCATCCTGGATCTGCAAGTCACCACCTTTCAGGAATTTCAGCAGTGCTGCCCTCCCAGGGCCATTCCTGTGAAGAAGGGCTTTCATTCCCTCACAAATTACTGCCCAGGACAGTCCCCTGCATTTACAGCCATTCCAAGGTTTTTGGGCCATGCATGAGGTTAGAGAGGAACCTGAGATTTAGACATAAAAAGCAGATACCTCCACTACTTTTCCTTTTTTTAACGAGGTCTCCCATTGCAGCGGAAATGAGACTCTTTTCTAGATCCCCTGCCAAGCTATGGTCACCTCAATTCCTGTTCACAACAGTTTTTAGGCTTGTGATATGATTTAGTAACTCCATTATTGCCGAGGAGAAGCAGCACTCGCTTGGCACCCCCAGCACCTCCCTTTGCTGAGAGCTTGTGAGCCACCCTGTGCCAAAATGTCAACAGTGTCTAAGTGTTCTGCAGGAAAAAAAATACTTTTCACACAAAATTTTGGGAGCCTGGAAGGAGTTGAAGCATTAGGAAGGACTGCTGCTATCACCTTGCTGCTGAGGGCATCAGTCCTTTCATGGCAAAGGAGGTGTTCCCTGTGGCCATTCCATCAGGGTTTCCACAATTTCCACAAGGGTTTGAGGAGAAAACCAGAAAAGTGACTTAGTGAAAAGGCATCTCTGAGCAGATGTGTGACTGTTCTGTGTAGCTACACACTGACAGGCACCAGGTAAAAAATCCAAGTGTATCATCAGTAAATGGGAGGATTCCCCTTCAGACACACAAGGGACACTCACCCTTCACCCAGTGTCATCCTAAATGCACACGAGAGTATCAAATAACACAAAAATAACATGTTTTCATTCTCCAGGTCATAAAAGCATCATCCTTCACTGCTGGCCTGCTACTGGAAGTGATGTGTTGCCATCAGCCACCGAAATCAACGTGATGGCAAGAGATGCCCCTCGCAGCGAGCTCGTGTCACCCACAGACACGTGCAACACTCAGGAGCAGCACACGGAGTATTTCCAGAGCAGGATCGAATTTTCACTTGGCTCCTCACCACACGACTCCACTGCCAATGTGGGTTTATGGATGTAAACCCATGCTAACATATCAGGAGGGGTCAGATTGGGGTTGCAAATACTGCTAAGGACCAACCCCTGCTCTGCCCCCCATCCCTGAGCTGTCTCATCTTTCCCCACCCCTCTGCGAGACCCAGGGACGCTCTTTCTCCCCGAGTCTTATCACAGCAGACAAAGAAACAAGCCAAGCCAAAAGCTGAAGATTTACTACCAGAAGCCCTCATCAGAATATACCATGTATCTCATAAAATAAACATGGTAATGAAAACCGCTTTTACCGAAGCCCTCAAACGGATGAGCATTAGCAGCTGCTTTCTGTAAAGCTGGTGTTGATGTTAGGGGGAGATAGACATCAGCCTGGGAGATGCTGTGCTCGGCTCTTGAGGAATTAACCCACCTTGACTGGAATTTGCCGTGCTCTGTAACCCCACTCCGATAATGGGTGTGTACACACAAGTCGAAAGCTCTAAATAACTGACTTTGAAACCCAAATCTGAGTTGTAATTAGATGCCTCTTTTTCATAAACAAAATCAGACTGTCTTGTGCTTGCTTTAGAAATTGGACTAATCTTTGACAGGTTGTTCTCATTTTCCAATTACCCACTAGGGAACACGCATTGGCACTCTAGCAAATAAATTTTGGCTGTGCCCCTTGGTTGCGAACAGTGTCATTGTGCTTGGTTAAATCTGTGAAAATTATACGTCCAGCTCCTCACTGCTGGCTGCCTGTTAGAGCACCCTGCGCGGCTTAGAGACTGATTTCTTTATCAGGCTCCATATGCTTCCTCAGCTAAAGGCTACGAGCAGGGCAGAAATCTGCTGTTAAAGGAGCAGCTGACTATCCGTGCTGAGTGACAGCCTGACCAGAATCTGCTTTTTGAGTTCCCCTGAATGGATGTGAACAGATTTGCCTATAAAAGCCGCATTGTGCATCTGCACTGCTGCCACAGGCAGTGAACAGGTGAATCCACAGGCTGCAGAGAGGTCTTGGCAAGCATTTTTGGCTATCGTTTCCCCAGTTATATCTGGTTGATTTGGAACAGGTGAAATGTTGCAACACTGCAGATGGAGGCTGGTTGCTGAGAAGACAAGCCCAAAAGGTGCATAAGCACACGGTTGATCTAAACCAGCACACAAGACGGGGAGCGGAAATTTTTCTTCTTGTCTCTGTTCAAACATTCAGCATCAGAGAAAAGTCAAGGTGATGCTTTCTCACTGCAGCTTTGCCTTCATTTCCCGTGGTACACCTTTGATGAGGATGAATTCAATAATATTCCACATGCAAATCTTTCAAACTTGCTTCAAAAAGAGGCATGACAGCAATGGAGAATTCTAAGGGCATAGGATGTTGTACAGCAACCAAGAAGTTGAACCCTCATTTCTGCCTGGGATGTGCAGGAGTTTCCACTGCACAAGCAGCGACCAGCAGTGGCACAAACCCAGGCTGCTGGTGCTGACACCTGGTTTTAAACCCAGTACAACCAAGCCCTGCTCTCTCCCAGGCAGCATTCTAAAGCTGCAGAGACAAAGGACAAATATTAGCAATGTTAGTCACAGTTGAAATAAAATGACATTTATAGATTGGCATAATCCACTCATTGGTTCTGGATTCCACAACATCAGAGTAAGTTGTAAGTTCACGTGATGCTTTTGAGCACCAGCTTTTGTACTTAGGGACATGCTGAGCTGAAAACTGAGGGGGAAGGGCAAAAAAGAAAAGAAGTGTGGGGGGAAAAAAAAAGAATATTCAGTCCTGAACATGAAGTAGAAAAGCAACTTCTTATTGGCTAAATGTCTGATGCAACTACAGGTGTGCATTCAGCTTTCAAATGACAAAACGTGTCAAAAAAATTCTTTTGTTTCAGTATAATCCTTTACCCAAGTAACTACTCAAAGCTGAAGGAAACAGGCTGCTGGGAGCTGTAGTCACACTGGGAAGCTGAGGCTCCCTAATGCACCAGTGGTCCCTAATGCACAAAGAAGGGATGGAAAAAGGCACCAGTGGGAAGGGCATGACTGCACCATCCACCCTCTGCTGCTTTCTGTGTTCTCTATGATTTTATTGTCATGTCCTTGCTGTCCAGCAAGGCAAGAGGCACATCCTGCCTCCAGCTACCTGCTGGGAGGGTTCACAGGGGACCAGGAGGCCCCTCGGAGCTGCCCAGCAGTGGGCACGAGACCACAGACACAGGTTGCCTCACCATCAGGCAGACATTTGGAGAAAAGTTTTCAAAGCAAGAGGGGTCAGACGCCAGAACAATCTCCAACCCTTGGAAACTGAGGGCTCCAGAGGTCCCTTCAGCCTCAGCTACACAGTGATGCCAGGACTCTGCCACGTGGTGTTCCTGGTACCGGGAGCAGTGCTCTCATTTGCTCTTCATGGGACACAAAAGTCTGAGACTTTTGATATTGCATCGTGGAAGGTAAATTACATCCAAAAAAAGAACAGGAATGCTACCAAAAAACCTCTACCTTGATTTGAAACGGTTTGGATTAGACCACATACGCTGATATTCATGGAGCCAAAAGCAAGAAATTTCTATAATAATTTGGTTTAAAGTAAAATATAAAACCTTAATGTACTTCATAGTCATAGATGCCTCTAGACAGGTATCTCTGTATAGATAAATAGATGCATATAGGTAGATACACACACATTTATAACAGTGAGGTCCCTCTTATCTGCCAATCAATCTTACAGGGTTTTATTCAGTCAAAATGAATTAGAGGAATTAATTAAACAAATCAAACCAAACTTAGTCACAGCAGCGCTCATTGCCTAAAGAGCCTCATAAATCTGATGAATGATGGGATGATGGCAAATACATCCTCATTACCATGCTAAACTCAGTTTGCTAAATAAATTAGTCATGTCCTCGATGTCGTCACTGCATTCCTCTGCCACAGCCGCTGCGCAGCTGCCGTCGCTCTCTCCTCTGCTCCCCAATACCTGCCAGCTTCAAAGGGGGAATTAATGACTCAGTGTTTGCCAAGAGCCTCGGGATCCCCCAGGTGAAAGGTGGGTTATAATCCCCTCCTGGATTGTCCTGACTGTGTCAACCAGCAAGTGTGAGAAGCCAGCAGTGCTGGTCCTGGTTCCTCCCGGCCTGAGCTCCTCAGAGGTGCCCATGAAGCACGTGGTGCCATGTTTGGGTGCAGAACAACCCTGCATGTGCTGATGGGAGCCAGGATCAAACATTAACCGGGCTGCAGGGTGCACCTGCACTGCCCCACCATGCTGTGGGTTCACTTTGCCACCATGAATAGAAAAACATTCTTTACTGTGAGTGTGTTGAGGCACTGGAACAGGTTGCCCAGGGAAGTTGTGGATACCCCATGCCTGAAAGTGTTCAAGGCCAGGCTGGATGGGGTTCTGAGCAACCTGGTCTAGTGGAAGGTGTCCCTGCCCATGGTAGGGGGGTGAAACAAGGTGATCTTTAAGGGCCCTTCCAACCCAAACCATTTTATGATTCTATAATAAACATGGCAAGGTCTTCCAAAGGCTCATGGGCCTGGTGGAGGACTCTGCGCCTTGGTGGTGTTTGCAGCTCTGGTCCATTCTCATCCTTTCCCTTGCTGTTTCTCTCAGGGATACACGGTATTCCCGAAACCTGCAGAAGTTCTGTCGCATTTAACACAAAAAATACTAAACTTTCCTCTTTCCTTTCTCTACTTAGGGATTTTTTTTTTTTTTCCAGAGCAGCAAGACCCAAGGCAGTAACATCCCCTGCACTGGGTGTTCCACCCTCCAGCCAAATATCCTGTTCCGTTCCCGGTAGGGACACTCAGACGGAGCTCACGTCATGGTCCTGCACATCAGCCCATCACTAGTCATGTCCCCCAGAGATCCTGCCAATGCCTCTGAGCAACAAGTGATGCCCTGATATTTCAAAAGCTTTAAAAGAAAGCTAATGGGAAAATAATTCAAAGCAGCTACAGGTATTAAACTCCTCCTTTGCAAGTAACCGCCAAATTTCAAGCCAAACACTTGGCTTTTCTCTCACAGTCTGGGAAAAGGGAAAAAAAAAAAATTATGTAACTTTGAATAGAATGCGTTAGGCCATCTTTGGTCCTTGCTTCTGGCAAAAATCCCAGGTAATATTCCAGGAAGCTGCTTTTATAGGCAACCCGTAAGCAACTGTCTGAACTCACCACGTGTATGTGCATAGCTCATTTACTTCGGAGGAAGTTGCACACATGCATTTGCAGCTAAACTTGTCTTCTAGGTGCAAATTGAACAAAAACATCCCTAAGGAATCCACCTACCCGCGCTGGGATTTGCCTTTGCACTCAGCAACATTTGTATTCCTCGGTGCAATGTTCAGCTGTGCATTGCAGGAGGGAAGGCATTACTCAAGCCTGCTTTATTTTTGTATGAATGAGGGTTACTGTAAGAGGGAACATTGTTTTTAATATTGGTCCTGAAAAGTACAAGCCAGCAGATGGCAGTTTAAACCACATTCAGTCAAAACAACATCATATTTTAGCCAGGGCCATTATTGTCAGATCATTTCAACACATATATTTGAAGATTTGACTGTGAGGATGGTAACGAGACTAAAAAGAGTGGCTGGGATTGCTGGCAGGATTGCTGCACCCCTCCGTAAGGAATTTGGTTGTGGGCTCTTTCCACTGGTAAGCTCTGAAAGCTGAGGATCATTCCCAGGTTTGGGTGAGCAGAGAGGGGATGGTAGTGCCAGAGATGCTCGATTCTATTCTGTGTGGGTGGGGGCCATGTCTCCTCCATCTCACCCAGCCACACACACCTCATGTTTGGGCTGGACTGTCAGTGTCATGCCTGGACATGTATGTGTTTGAGTGCTGGCTGTTTGCAGGGTGCTTAGTGAATGTTCATTTTATGTCTCATTTCCAGGAGAGAAGGTGTTATCCCACAAATGGGGTTTGCAGAAGGCCCTAAAAATGGCCAGACTGCTGCCTGGTCTCATTTCCCTTGATGTGTTGTGAATCTCCCTCAATCAAGTGCTCCCCCAGTGCTTGCAGAGTTTCACTGGGTCCAGGCGTGTAGCTAACTGGTATCAAGTGATTCCCCTAATTCCCAATATTTAACCACAGATGGAAAACTGAGGAGAAAGGGATTTACAAATATAAGCCAAAGCATTCATTCACATTCTTCCCTGGATTTCGGGGAGTGAGCACAGGAGGGAGCACCTTGCAGCCTCCCGGCGTGGACGGACACGCAGCTCCCCTCACATTCCAGGATGATAAACCTTTGATATGCCTTACACTTCACTGCCCTGAAAATGCAACTTTCCACATTTATGAATACAAACAACGCCATTATCTCTACCTCTCTAATATTTAACTAATCTAAACACTCAGGTAAAATGTTATCTGAAATGGTACTTCTATAAATGCATTAACTTTGTCTTCCTTTGACTTTTAAGATATCTTTCCTTACTAATACAGCTGAAATGATTGTTTGGAAAGCCTTGGTAAAGTGGCAGAGCAAACAGATGAAGGGCGTTCTTTAGTAGTTCTTTATTATTAGCTTTCCAACGATACTATCTTCTTGTACTTTTCTTAACGAGAAAATAAATAGAATTTGTCTCACACACAGCTGTGTTTTTCTTTAGCTAAGGAATGCACAAAAGGAAATTTAAAAATCATGCATTATCAGTGAACAGGCTAGTTAAAGTAAATAGATTCCAGCCGACTTGCTTCTAAGAGATTAAAGGTTAATTATGGAACTTACCTTGCTCAATAGATTTATGAATTATCAAAGTCTAGAAAAGGTAGATCTAATTTTCCAGCATTACCTACCAAACACTGAGAGAAGACACATATCATCTCTCAACTGAGATGCTACATTTTGTCACTTCATTTAGTGCTGTTTACAGATAATTGGCATTTCAAGAACGTTCATTAAAACAGTTAGTTGAAACCAACAGATTATTTTAAGAAATTCAATGAGCAATGTAGGATGTGAGTTCAAACATACAGTGTGATGTCAAAAATCCTTCTTATTATATCAGAGATTATGTAGTAAAGCACTGAACTAAGGCTATGCACAGAATGCTGGTACCATCTCAGCAGTGCTCACTTATCGGCTTATTTATGCTAAATAAATACGTCTGGATTTGCTAAGTAACCCATAAAACAATTACCCAGCTCTGAATTGTGTCTGAGGAACCCTAAGACAGCGTATCAGAAGTAGCATGAGCTTGCTAAAGTTAGCTTGTAATCTTTCTCTGGGGCAAGGTGTACCGAGGTAAAGCTGCACCTTTTGAAGTGTTTGGAAGGTTTGTGACAGCCAACCCCGTAAAACCATGGGCAAACACACTGGCACAGGCTGCCAGGGTGTTCTGAAGTCCACAGTAGCTGTCCCACTGCAAAAAAGGCAAAGGGGCTGTGCTATAGTCTGGCATTTATTTATTGCATTTCTTATATAAAACTTGTACTTTAAAAAAAAAGCATTTACCCCAACTCGGCTTCTGCTGGAGCATCACCTTCTTTCAAGATACATATTTCTAGTGGTGAACAGTTTAATTGGGTCTGGATACATCAGCGTGGAGACATTAGTGAGATAATTTATTTGTTTATTTATGAAATCTATTTTAATCCCTGTTTCTCTGCTGAGAAGCCTAAAGCTATCAAAGGCTTAATGTCTTTGTGTGCCATTCATGGGCAAATGAATATTTTAACTCCACTCTTTAATGATCCTTATAGATTTTTACAGCCTGGCCCATATATCCTGTCTGTCCCTTGGAATGTATGTTTTAATGACATCAGAGAGAGCTGTAAGTAAAAGGAAGGTGGAATTGGGTCCTTCATGAATTAGTCTATCCAAAAGATGAAATTGGATCAGGTCAGAGAAGTATTTTTACTGGAAATTCAACTCACCTGAATCTTCAACACCTCTCTCTCTGTTCCTGCTCTGCTCCCTAACCAGATCAAACCCATTCCCACCTCTCCACCCTTCTGCCTCGATGATAAAGTAAATAACATGATATAGAGCATAGAATTTGTTTTAACACAGAAGTGTATGACTCACTTGTTTATCTCTGCACTAAAACCACTGCCACAAAATGCCATTAAACCTTTGAAAAATTTCTTAAAAACATAACTCAGGGCCTCCAGTGTTCAAACTTTCAGCCAAACTTCAAATAAAGGAGCTTGGGAAGGGAAGCAGTTAGAGCCTGAGGATTCGGTGTGCATGCTGGTGGGCTGCAGCTATTTGATAGGAGTATCTTAATTAAATGGTCAATTCCGAAGAAATTTCCAGCTATTCCTAATTGCCTATTCCTCTACCAGGCCAATATGAAGGGAAAAAAAGAAAAATCCATTGGAGCATTCATTTACTGCTGTTTATATGCCATATGAACAGTGTTATTAACCAGTGCTGGCAATTATGACAGGATTATGGCACACACACTGTGGAAGAATTTAATTGCGGTTATATCAGATTTAAGGCCCTTTCACAGATTATTTCGCTCTAGGATACAGCACAAGCCCTGGATATCCCACCAGCTTTGGGGCTGAGGCCCCCACAGTGTGGGAGAGCAGTTGGCTGTCACATAACATTGCTCTAGGGAAATTTGCCCCCCAGACACACCAAAACCTTGTCCTCGTATAAACTGTGTCTGTGTCAATTTGCAGGAGCCCATTGGAAAAAAAAAAAAGCATTGTGTGGCAGAGGGAGTGAAACCCTTGAGAAGGCCAATGGACCTCACCTGCAATCACACAAAATCCCCCCTGGCTTTGATTTGAAATGATAAATCAGGCCAGGTTTTGCTGGAAACTGAGCCTAGATTTGTGCAAAAATTTGTGGGACTTCAGATCTCCTGGCAAATATTTTGCAAGGCTCTGGTTTCTCATTCCTTTTGCTCCTGGCCTTGCTTCTCCATTATGGAGTTACATGTCATGACGAGACAAAGTAGAAAACTTAAGACATTCTTGTGCTCTTTCAAATGTTGTTGAAAGCAGCTTGTCTTTGTGCCAGATTGTGCCTCTATCTATTCCCATTGAGTAAACTTCGATACAACAAACTGTCCTACAAGCTTCAAAGAAGGTGCTGAAAAATAGGTGACTGCAGAGACAGGTAGCCAAAGAAACATTTAATTTCCTCTTTTGTGGGAAACAGTCAAAACAAGTGATCAATATGGAACTATGTATTTTTTGCAGTATCTGGGGATGCTGCACTGTGGGAGAAACCACACCTGCTAGATGTGAACTGGGCGTTTTTATTCCCCACACACAGTTTTATTCACCTATGGATCCTGTGGGCAGGAAGCCCAGGTAACTATAGATTTACAAAATGCAACAGGAGAACAGAGACTGAATGCTCTCTTCAGGGTAGGTTACAAACATTGGTCTTCTCTTATTTCACCCATTTTCCACATAACTTTCCCCATTATCCCTTCTATTCTGCAGTTTTACAACTTTAATCTCCAAGGCTGCAGCATGAGCCCATGTTATTAAGTACAGCCTCTGGAAATCCCTCAGCTTGGTTCATCTTCAGCTTCCTCCCCAAAACTGGACCTATATAAGACACGTGGAAGCATAGTTACCAGCCCTTTGTATTTTTCTTAAATCTCAAACCCTTTGGTATTTTGCTTGCTGTTGAGGAGAAGCTCTTCAATGAGTCTGGAGACCTAACCAGACAGAAAAATTGGTATTTGAATGCTATGGTTTGAAGAGAGGGAGAAGGAGGCTGATGGGGCTCCTTCTTGGGTGACAGTAGTGAAAAAGCAACAGTGAGCTGGTTTAGATGAATGCTGCCTTTAAAAGAACCAGAAGCATCTATTCAGCAAGAAAATAGGACTATTCCATAAAAGAGACAGGAATCAATTACAGCCTCTCATGAATACAAGGAATGAGCACTGGTTAAAGCAGCAGCTCTTGACTCACAAGGATAACCTATTTCTGAACCACAGATCACTTTGTAAGAAAACATATGTCAAAACACACATCTGAGATGCTGAAGCTCCTTTCTTTATCAGTATTGAAAAAAAAAAACCCTGCAGGAATACAGATTACTTTGTGCAAAAATAAGCATTATCAGTGCGAAGTACAGCTGCCCCAATGGAAGAAGTGTGTAGTATGTGTAACATTAACCACCTTTGCTCCATGAACAAGGCTATAACTGGAATACGGCTCCTGGGCAAGAAGCACCACAGCTGGGGGGGGGAGGGGGGGGAAAACAAACACACAAAAATAAACTCAAAAAGTCACTAAGTCAGAAGCAAAGGAGATAATTTAAGATCTGATTCGATAAACGGGGATGACATTATGAAAAAAGTGGTTGTAAGAAAAGTCCAGGATTTGGGAACCCAACAGTGCAGCTGAATTCACACAGCTCCTTCTTCATTAGCCATGGGGTTTTCTCCAGGTTAGTTTCATTTGGGTCAATCTACTATTAGCCAAATCCAAGCACAGACTTGAGTAAGTCAAGTTGAGGGAGAGAGCATTAAAAGTCAGCAAAGCAATTGTAACACACTGAAGAGGAGGTGATCGGGCTTACTACCAACACGGACACTGCTTCAAAATCCAACGCACAAAATCTGACAAACAAATCCAGCATTAGCAGCGTGCAGGAGAACGGGGCAGAGGCTCAGTTTGTATTAACTTAATAAATTAAGGAGTAGGGATTTGGAAATTACTGAAGTTGTTATTGTAACTGTTTACTTTGTATAAGCAAACAGTGGGTTAAGCTTTTACAAGAGTCGCTCTGAGGAATTGTCAAACAACTTACGGTCCTGAGAAAAAAATGCATCAATATTGGATTTGAAACCCATCTTGAGAGTGATCAAATATGAAATCAGTCCCAGAGAGCACACACACTTCAGTACAATGCCTGAGCTCTTAGATAATCCCCAACACGCTGAGGTTGCCTTCCCCCAGCCCTCCAAGGGGGAGAACAGAAGCAGTGAAGAAGAGGAACCTGAAGGGTTAAATCCTGCACTCCAACCACACCAGTGGAAGCAGCAAACCAGATGCCTTATTTCAAAGTTCAGAGGTGTATGGGACACCCCTCAGTGGACTCAATGGCTTGCACTGCAAATCCTGTACTGGGACCAAATTCATTGCTCATGCTTTTAATATTTTAATTACTAGTAATAATAATAATAAATATCCTAACAACTACAAATTTCATTAATTAAAATACTTAAAACATATTTTGGCCACAGTGAAATCTATTCAACCTCATATGAGCTTGGAAGAAATTTGAATCATACTCTTTTTGAGAGCCGGTGTCATTTTTGATCCCTAAAACTTGCTGGTCCCACTGGGAGGTCGTGGAAGACAAAAATTGGAGTGCAATTTTTTGGCTTTAACTTGAGCTGACTGAACGCTTACGGTCCTGAAGACAACTGAGGTGAAAAAGTTACAAGTATTTGCAGTGCAGAGTAGAAGAAATTAAACACTGAGATCTAAAAGAAATAATTTTTAGAATTTGAAGGTAAAAATTTAATTATTTTCTTCAAAATACAAAACTGTATTTCCAGAGCCAGCACACACATGTAATTTGGGGATAGTGTCTGAAGTCTTCTTTCCTTTACTATTCATTGTCACTGCTCACAGCTTGCAATTAAATAAAATGCTATGAAAATTCAGTTCCAGCTGTTAGCAATGTCATCTACCAGCGCAAAAAGTAGCAACAGGGAAAATTAACTACCTTGTGTCTGATGATAATTAAAGTCTATCTGACAAAACACAGCTGCTTCTGCATGCACCTTGCTAGGGAACCACATCCAGCTCCAGCTGAAGGCCAATCCATTGGTCTCTTTTTAGCAAATCCATAGGAATTGGCTACGAAAATAATTCTGCCATTGGCTGATGGCATTTCTTGAAAACAAAGGAAAGAAACACAAATCAAAATCCTTACTCTTCATGCAGTGATTTCTCATACTGATAATTAAGTCCATTTTGCATATTGCAAAACCCCACTGACTGTCACTGTAAATTTTCTCCTGTTATTGACAAACTGTTTGCAGATCCAGAGACAAGTGGGCCTTTTTCTAAATCCATGATTATGTGTATATATATCACCTACATCACTGACATCATCCAATAAACTTAATTGACGGCGGTTTGTCTTAACTAACCTACGTTTTCAAGGTGTTGTCATGCAGAATGAAATGTGAGTGCATTTAAAATCTGCACCCCCTGGGATGGCTGGCGCAGGTACAAATTCCCAGTTATAAGGTTGAGTTATAACACAACCCTCCCAAGAAATGCTGATGACATTAGTGGTGTGATTTCTGATAAGATCCCCAGGCCTTCCTTCCCTCGGTCCTGCCTCTGAACCAGCACGTGCAGGTTTCCCAGCCACGTCCAGTGATGGTTAATCACAGAGAAGCCAGCGATGCGTTTCTATCCCTGGGTGTACAGACTGGTCCGACAGGCACTGCACGTACAATGGTCCCTGGAATGTCACATCACTCTGCCTCTGCAGTTTCACCATGGAAACTTTACTTTCCATGGGGTTGTCGGATGAAAAATAATGAAGACATTTCTCATATTCCACAGACAGGGACACATCACGACAAGACTCATACCAGACTCGTGTTGTGATTCAAAGGAATTATACAGCTCTGCCTCACCAGAAACCACTTGGAACAGGCAGTGTTGCTTTGGACACACACAAGCCAGCCGTGGAACAAATGAGCACTCCAAAATATAGCAAAGCCTAAAACCCTTCTCAGCTTTTAATATTTTATTAGAGATGAGCAAATGTGTCCCAGAACAAAATGCACTATTGGCTGATCCTATTCCTGACCCTTTCGAAATCCTTGCAGTGAAGTATCTCTTCCCCTCCTTCCCACTGAACCCCAAAAGACACATTATCTTTGAAAATATACTGCAAAATTCCCAGGGTCAGCAGGTCTGGCATCGTCTGCTGGGCTGGCTGCAGACTTCACATCGCGTGCGCTGGGGCTTCCTCGGGGGAAGCAGCACTCGCTGCATTCCACCTTCTTAATGGGGTGTAATCAGGAACACGTTTGCTTCAGACCTATTAGTGAACTTCCCGCTTGGAAACCAACCTCTTTTTTAAAGTAATTTTCATTAAACCTAAATATCAAATAGCCTTCCATTTGCTAACAACAGTACCTGGCATCCTCGCTGATGGTATTTCAGCCCAGTGTTACGAGACAGACATGAGAAAGGAAACAAGGGGCATGCTAAATGCTCATTACCATTCACAACTTTTTTTTCTTATTTTTTTTTAATCTTCATAGAATAATGGCATGTTCGTTTGACACTGAATCTGAAACAGAGTGACAATCAGAGCTGGAAAAGACTGCCTTAATTTTTGGCTAGAAAAGCTGTATTTGTTTTTGGATCACTCCATAAATAGGTAAAGATTAATACTTCCTTGGTTTCAAAAACATACTGTACAAATTTGCCTGATTCAAATGCTCAACCTGTGAGTTGTCAGTTTAAACAAGCAGCATATTTCTCTTTGTCATTGACTTTGTCATTATCCGAAAGAAAAACAAATGATAGATCCTCCCTCTCCCTACTGCATTCAAAAGGGCTGTCATTAGAAATATGACAGTGTTTGTAACTGCACCTACACGTTTTGCCCAAGTACCAAAACTTCCCAGTTTTAATACTGGGGCATTCCCTTCAGGCAGTGATGCTGACAACCAGCCCAGCTTAAAAACTGCTGTGGGGTACACAAATATGCAACTCAAATAACGGCTTACACCGAATCAGATTTATCAGTACACTCATAAGACAGAAGGGCAGAAGCAGCTATCCCACGTGACTGCACAGCTATTGCATTTTACCCAGACACACTTGAAAGCAGCTAAAATCCTGGATTTGGCTCAAACACACCCAAAAAGTGCACAGAGCCAGAGGGAAGAGGAATGTGCCCATTACCCGGCGGGTTCAATGCAGTGTTTTATCACCTCTGTTTACCATGAACCCCACACTCAGAGCACCCCAAGTGCCCCCCCAAACAGCTGGGGAGCCTCCCCAGAATCCCATTTCCCTGTTAGCCCAGTTGAGCGCTTGAGCCTGCTCTGCCTTTAAAGGACGTGGAAGAAGTTCTCCCGTTTTTCTGGCTGTGCTCTGAGCGGAGTTCCTCCCTGGATTGCATCCAGCCAGCGCAGGTTTCCCAGCGCAACCTCCAAGCCTTCAGTACGACTGAGAAAAGCTTAATAGAGTCCACCCGCGTCAGCCTGGCAGGGAGCACGACTCAGAATTTATGTTTTATTAAAGCAACATTAGTAACACTTTTCAGTGTGCATGAGCCTCTACTCTTACACTTGGTAAAAGCTTCCATCCAGCTCTTGGAGCTATCTTCGATCACAAAGAGAAGAAATGTTAAAATCCCTCTGACTAAGTCACTGGACTGAGATTAAGATAAAGTCAGTTTGAGTTTTTAATTCTACCACAATATATCTGCGCATCTCAGCTGTCTATGAAACTTTCATACCCTGGAAATCCAAGTTTATAGAATTGCCAGAGCTGTGTAGAAATGGGAAATTTCAATTTATAGTTAATTCTGAAATAGTAGCAGGAAAAAAAAAAACCAACAACAACAAAAAAAAAAAAATCTAAATTGGAACTGAAAGCTAAAAGACCAATGCTTCCCTTGAAATAAATACTCAGGAAAAAATGCTGGATTCAGAGTCACTTAAACACATAAGTCAATGTTTCATTTAATATTTAAACTTGCTTAGGTTAACTCCATTCATTTTTAATTTGTGTTTTAAAGCCTGAAAAGTGTTAAGAGAAAAAATGCTGTATTACAAAGTTGTGTTTAATATAAACGAATGATTCTATGGTACATATATCTCGAAACAAGGAACATGCTGACACTGGAGAAACAAAATGGGAAAACCGAAAACAAATGATAATTTTTAAATAAGTCACTTCAACTTTTTCCATAAAAAGTATAGAAATATAGAGACTCTCCCACAAAACACTGGTGCTGTAATAGAAGACCTCTCAATGATTTTCCCTTCAGCTAAACAGTATCATCATCAGGTGCCATGTGGATGAAGATACCAGATGTTCTTTGGTATCTGCATATTCACCTTCTTTCAGAAGTTGACTGATAAATAGCACCAGTTATATATTTTGTTTCTTGTGAACTGAAAGGTCTGGAAGTGAAATGGAATCACCTTGTCTTTTCATGCCTTTAGTGACTCACGCGGCTGCGAAGTCACAGACTGCAAAGGAAAACCTTCCATGCTATTTTTTTGGTTGATCAATTTTTGGAATTTCCTATTGTTTCTAATCTCTCTTCCAGATTGGACCAAGACCACAAAGAGAGACCTGATGCTTTCAGACTGGTGGTCAGGACATATCTTGGGAAATGCAAGAGCTGGGCTTAACTTCCTGCTCTGGTCTGAACATCTGACCAAGCTGAAGCAGGTTCATCAGAAGATAATACCAGATTGGCCAATAGCTGACATGGTGGAGACACAGTCACCACCCAGTGTAGACACATGTTCTGTGCCCATAACCACTACATCCAACCTTGCGATACGTTTCCAAAAGGAAGTCTCAATGCAAGGGGAAGATTCTCACAAAAATCTCTTATGTTTAATGAATCCTAATTTTCTGACAGAAAAACCATTTACTTTATTCAAGTAGGAGAATTCCCAACAGCTCCAGGCTGGACCGTGTTTTTTCCCAGAGCCCCCATGCTTCTGCTTAGGAATCAGGTATTTATCAGCTGCCGCCCCGGACTGAGTGACCATCCCACCTCTGGGACTGCTCTGCCCACGTTCCCTCAGCTCTATGCTTGGCCTGCTGCCTGCAAGGAGCATCCTGCTTCTAGAAAAAGTCTTCTCCCTTCACCCATCATGCCTTACAAGCTCCTGGAGTATTAAACAGCTGATGGCAGATGTGGAGACACTCACCCAAGCCTTCCCCAGAGACCTGGTTGTTTAAAGAGTTTATGGCCAAACTTCAGCGGAGCTGCTCCAGCTCCCGGGGAGAAAGGCTCACATGACGCTTCTGTTTCTCCTCACTCATTCGGGCTCCATATGTGAAAAAACAGGGTGTAAAAAAACAGAGCCTGATTTAAATATTGCATGGCCAAGCCCGGCAGCTAAGCCATCATTAGGTGTTGACTTGACAAATTTTCTGGGGTCGATACCTATGTAGTCTTTCGTATAAAGCAAGCCAGCTTGTTTCTCTCTTTTTGCTGTTCCAGGCCAATTTTAAACCTCCCCGAAGACTTTATTTGTAGGATGTGCCTTCGCTTATGGAAAAGTAACGTGTGCAGACAAAATAACTGTTTTTCAGGTTTGATACTCAAGCCCAGCTGAAACTAATCAAAAGTCTGAGATCTTTGGACCCTGGTAGGGCAAAAGTCCTAATGAAGACAGATGTAGGACAACAGAGGGAATGAAAGGGTATCTGGTCTCATCTATACCACAGGGTAGATTTCTACCCAAGAGAATAAAAATGATTGAGTTGTGTCCTTTTTAAATATTATCCTTCTGCTTCTTCCATTTAAGTCATCTCGCATGTGTGCTTTTTCCTGCTTCTTTCAAGCCCTACAAAAGATGCTTTTGTTTGTTTGCTTCAAGGGATGTAACTGGGAAATCAGTGCATAAGTCTCTCTTTTTGCACAGAAATAGTTATTTATCATTAACTAGGTTTGAGGATTTGCTCCATGACTTGACCAACTCAGCCAAGTCCCACCCATGCACCCATCTACATACCTGCAGTGACACAAGCTCAGCTCCCCAACAGGAAAAACATCATTTCTCTGCAGTGACAAGCACCCTCTAGTTTTTGTTGTGGAGAAGGTGTTAAAATGAAAAAACAGCTCGGTGCTGGAAATAACCCATCACAGGGCTGCCTAAGTGGAACCAAGTCCTTAATATCACATACATCGTTGAAACGGACGTACCATACACGTCCTAGTTAAAGATTTAGGACAAGCTTGTGTGCCAAGAGAGGCAGTCGTGGCAGTGAGATCTCCTTTTCCAGCCCAACTCTTGGATCTGCCCTTGCCTTGAAACATGTCGTTTCATTACACTTCTCATTATGTCACCTTTCATTGCTCCACACACTATTGGCCACGAAATTCTCAAATCCTTAAAAAAAAACCCAAACAAAAAAAGTGCAAATAATGAAATTTGTCTTGATCCCTGAAGGACACCTGGATATTTTCTGAATTTTACTAGGAAAACTTTCATAAATAAAGGCTCTTCTACCTGCCCTGTCTTGCCATTTGTAGTTTTCCAGTTTCCTCAGTGCCTAATCTTCAGTCACTGCGAAACCAGATGGTTAAACAATTAGATAAATCACGGGCATTGCTTACTTTGTCTCTTCTGTAAGCACTAAACAATAAATCTCACAACTTCCTCGCCACAAATGCGGCGGTGAAGGCCCAATCCCAGCTCAGCAGCCGGACTCTATATTTCCTGGGCCTACAGAAGATAGAAAATATCACATTTCTGCCTCATTCGACCCTTCCAATGTCCCCTGTCACGCTTCACTGCTTTACAAGGCATCATTTCACTGTTGCAACAAAGATTACAGGGAATCTAACAGGTAAGGCCCCAAGCAAACACGGAGCGGAGCGGACCCAAACAGGAGGCACAAGGACTTCATGTCTTATCTGCTCCCCATCTTGGCATTTCTAACCACAAGGACTGCCCTGCTGACAGCCCTGCCTGTCCTCAGGCAATGAATCTGTAATAAGATATATACACACAACAAATAATAGAGGTGGTTTGTTGTGTTTGTTCTTTTTTCTGAAAAAATATATACCGAGGTAATTAAATTGCTAACATGATGGATGGCCTCATTTTATATTTGAATCTGAAGTGGCTTTCTATAGCATATAAAAGAGTGACTTACTGCAAAAAAAAGCATAATACTATAACTTGCACTGAAATAGAAGTATGGATATTTGCCTTGAATTCTAAAGAATCAAGTTTTGCTGCTCTTGCAGTGACAATGTATAGCATATTGATGTTTTACCCAAAGTCCTAAAGTATTTTGGAGGCATTGAGTAACTTAAAAGTAGAGAAACTGAGGCACTGTGAGTTTGCAATGTATTTCAGATGTCTTAGAAAAGAAAAAAAAAATAAATCCCAATAACCCCAAGAAGAAGACTAATTATTTAAGTACTGGGCTTTATACAAGCCTTGCACAATAACGCTGATATGGCTTTGTCAGCATCATCTGTAGTTCAGGCTGTTCAAACTCCCATTCACAGATCCTATTTTCAGCTGTAGTGACCTAAAGAGACCTTAAGAGTATCATGTCAATACCACTGTCACACCATCGTGACACAGGAAAACTGTCTGATTTCCTCATCCCCCTTCCTCCCATCCCAGAGGAGAAAAATAAGAAGCACTGACCAACAGCTAAAAATATTTCAGAACAGCTTCAGGACTTTCACAGAGCCATTAAACAAACTAAGGATTTGATGTCATGTTTGAAGGCCTATGTTAATGGGAAGTTTGGGTTGTAATGCATTATAATTTAGGAGATCTGATTTTGCATTTGCTCTCTTTCTACGAGAAATTTGTGATCCATACCGCAAGCTGCGGAAGCGTTGGCCAGCAGCCATAGAAGTATTAAATGTAAATGGTTTGTTACCTCAGCAGTTATTTGCAGTGCAGCAATGCTGGTTTAAAAAAAAAAAAGAAAAATCCAATCCAAAACCCTGTAAATCCTGATATACATTTTCTTGCTTTTGCCTGACACTCATAGAGTTAACAGGCAAAACACTTCAATAAAACTCCCATACAAAAGAGCTAAGATGTTAAAAACTCACTGTTCACATCTGTTCATCATTTCATTGTGTGGCCACACGTTAGATAACCACGCGCACTCCTAAGAGCACAATACCCAGCCGTGACCTCAGCTGTGACATCAAACAAGCACACGGGGGAATTATTGCAGGCTTTTGGCATCAGCCTGGTTGACTTTCACAAAGGGGGGAGCAGAAAAACTGCGCCTGACGAGTGGTGAAACTGCAGGATTAACAACCAACTTTTATCAGCCCTTTGCTGTGGGTTTCTCCGCAATAGGAAAATGTGAGCGTGCAAATAGGTCCATCCCCTAAAATTAGGCAAGAGTCATAACAGGCCAGTTAACTAACCTGTAATTACACTGTCACTTGTATTAACTCCATCACCCACTAATAGAGTAAGTTATAGTGGAAGCAGCCAATGTTGTTAGGAGGGTTATTTATTTTATGCCCTAATTAATCAGTACTGACACTGAACCACATCCTTCCTCCTTCCTCATTATTTAAATCACCCATTTATATGGATGAGCCTCTTTGCTTTGTGCATTTCATTAATGCCTTAACATGCTCCCACAAGGAAAGCGTCAGGCACTGTTCCAGCAAGGGGGCAACAGAAATGCCTGGAGGGTGCTCCTGCTCTCCCAACCTCTTTTCCCTGGGAAGGGCAGTGGGAAGTCAATGGGATTGAGTCTTTGGGCACTCAGGGGTCTGGTCCTCAGTGGTGCCGGGGAAGAACTGACTTCCCTGGGTTGGCCCAATTTCAAGCATTTGGTACTTGAGGAGACAGGGGAAGACAGATTCTGGGAGGGCACCACCACACAAGGAAGTCTTTGCTTCAAGACATGCTTAAGTGATTTCCTGAATCTGGGTCCTGATCCCCAAATTGGAAGTGACAGGTAGAAGTTGTCTTACCCGCCGATCACCCGTCCTGAGACTGAGACTGAAATAGAGACGTAAAATTACTTGGTCTGCAGAACAGAGATCAAAGCATGTTGGGTTTCAATGGACTAGAAGGCAATTGGAAAAGTGAAATTCAGAATATCTTGTGCAGGGGTTTATGTAGGGGTATACAACCTCTTAGAGTTTCCCTAAAAGAGGCGTTTTTTTGTCCCCAAGTTTTTAAGGGGTTATCCCTGCATTATATCATAACAGAACAGCCAAAGCAAAATCTAAATCAAAGTATTTTTGATGGAATATTTTAAAGTTAGATTTTTTTCCTGGTCTATTCTTTTACATTCCTTTTTCCAATTTTTTTTCTGAATGAACACGTCCCAAGTAAGCACTTGCTGTTGCACACATGCAGACTTTGCAGAGCAGACTGAAGAGGCTACCAGAGTTTTTAAGTAGCTACTGACTTGTTTAACCAAAGTGTACAGATGGGCTCACATTAAGGGCTCCCACTTGATGCAAGCAGCCTCTCTGAGATTCTCTTGGAAGGTCAACAGGGAGATGGGGAAGCCTGGCTGAGCACGAGGCAGCAGGGCAGAGCCCAGCCTGGGCCCCCAGAGACACCCACTCACACTTTCCATGCTCTGCTGCCATCCCTGGCATCACAGTTAAAGAAGTTTAACATTACAAAAATACCCCAAACCTCTTTAAGCTCTTATTCCGCTTCCTGCCTTCAACACAGGCAGCTCCTGCCACAGCTCAGTCACCTTCGAAGTAGTGCCGAGCCCTGAAATGTCCAAACTCACAGAGGATGGAGAGGAGGATGCACAGCCAGGAGCAGGAAAGCTTTGACGGTGCAGCACAGGAGAACACACGTACTGCCCAAAACCAGCTTAGCAGGAGGGTGGGGAAGGCACAGTAGGTTTTGTACCCCACAGGACTAAAATCTGAAAATAGCACATTCAGGATTCCCTGTAACCCCCTGAATTTTTCCGAGATCTTCAGGCACCTCTCTACATCCATGCCACGCTTCCCAGGGCAGGTACACCTGGAAACGTAGACTCATAGGTCAAACTGGTTATTGACAGACGCTTTGGAAACTGTTTTGTCTCAAAGAAGACAAATGGCACAAGGTTGTGCATACTTTACTTGGGTGAAGCTCAAACACAGCTTTGGTGGGCTTTCGAAGAACAAAAACCAGTTGCATGATTTACTTCAAAGCTGACAAACGTGATCCTACTTGCAGGAGTTACAAAGGGATTTTTATAAGTCCAGGAATTTTTAACCTGGAGTAAGCTGAGATGCTCTAGTTCAAGAAAATACTTTAAACATTGTAAATTGTATTATTAATTTGAACAACACTCTTATTTTGGATGAAACATGTACAATTTCACCAGCACAGATTTCAAGCAGCAGCTCCATGCCAACACCGATAGCTGCAAACCAACACAGCTCTCAAAAACGAGGAAACATTATCCAGTGCCACATTCTGAAACCAAAGGCCATGTGCAGCTCCATTAACTTGTGGTTCAAGGCCAATAATTAAGCCATCCAGGTTCCATCCAAATATTTTTCTGACTCCCCAAACATTTTGCCAAACCATGAACTAATTTTCACCACGAAGGCTTTCTCGGATTTAGCACATTTTTGGAGACAGTTGCTCACTCGGCAGAGCTCCAGGGGCTCTTGAAACCTCTCATGGTGCAAACCAGTCAAAAGTTGCCAAGTGCATATTGTCCCATGAAACCTGGTGTGTCAGAAACCATATAAACCAAACCAAAGCTGTACAACTTTTCCATGGAGCTCTTACCCAAAGCCATGGGAGGGTTTGGGCAGTGAGGGCCTGTTACCCTTTTGAAGAAAGCCCCTGTCTTAGGTGTTTATTAGTGAAGGGGAAAATTGTGAGTCTTTAGTGGGTGACATGATGTTGATCCTTCCTGACTATAGACCAAGGGCTTTTTTTTGAGAGTGCCATCACTACATGTTTTAACATCCCTTTTTCCAGTCATGTAAATCTGAGCATTTAAGGTGTATTACTATTAGAACACACAAAATCTACATACCTGAATGCCCACTTAAACCACCTGACAGGAAAAGCATTTAAGGTCCAACATCTTTGCTGGAGCAAAAACCAAAACCTCTGGGACCAACCAAGTGCCCCATCCTGCTACCACTTAAGTCAACAGTGCCAGTCCCCATGGCTCAGCACTGACAAGTATGAGAATTGCCAAAGAAATGCACATTAATTATCATTACTATGTCTGTTATTGTATAACAGACTGTGATTCTGTACTTTATCTCCTGGACCATTATCTCCTGCCATGTGATCTAAGTGTTGATACTGCTAATGTAAAGGAACACAGAACAGTAGTCATTTATCCTGCAAAAGACCTCGTGCTTTTCTTGTTCTATCAATCATTAAACAAGTAATGTCTTTTGTGTTATTGCCTTGACATTCATTAACACTCACGTCACAGGAAATCTTTGCAATTAAAAACCTTATTGACGATCTTTGGTTGTTTCTCATTGGCGTGTAACAAGCAAGATAATAAAAAATGAAAACAATAGTGTTATCATAGATAACTGAGGAGGTTTTTCCTTTTTCTTTTTGTACCTCAGCTATTTTAATGTCGCTGGTCTCTTTTTTAGTTTGAGCATGGACTCGAGGGCTCTGAATGCTGGCAAACCACTTTTTATCAGCCCTGAACATCTGAACACCCCTCTGACATTAATCCTGTATGACCAGCTTTAGTGGAAACACTCACCCTTGGAAAAGTCAGGCTATATGAGGACAAGACAAATGTTTCTCTCTCTGTGCTATTCTGCCCCTCAGAGATGTGTAATGACCACGGGTGCAAACCAGCGACATGAGAACACTGTGCTTTACCCGCTGTCCAGAACATGCACTGGACCGGTTTCCATACTGCTGGTGCTGCCCTGAGGCTGAAATCCTGGAGGAGATGGAGGGAAGTTTGCAGGGAAGATGAATCCCAGGAAGGAGACACATCCCAGGAGAGCTGGGATGGAGGGGGGCCAGCAGCAGGATCTGATGGGAAGCAAAGTGGGGAATCTCTTGAACACGGCTAATGGCCAGTTTATTCTTTTCTTCTGAGTCTAAAACCACCCTCCCTTTTACAGTTACATGCAGTGTCACAAAAAGGGCCAAAACCTTCTCACCTACCAGCTGGCTTGCTGGGATGCATCAGAATTTTGCATGTACTATGAGCATCATCTGCACTTCCCTGCCCTGTGGGACACGGCATGTTGCAGTGCTCACATCGAAGTGCTGGTCTCTGGAACTGAGCCTGCAAACCCAGATTCCTGTTTGACTCGGGCCCCACTGTCTGAAAGGTGCCTTCTGGAAGATAACAAGCACAACCTCAATTCCCACAGACATTGACAAAATTGAAAAATTAGACCATTAGGCTCTTACATTCCTACAGGCTGTTTTAATTGCAGTCCATATATCTTCAGCGTATTTACTGAATGCTCTGCCTACACAGAGGTAGCTGAGAAGTGAGGGTAACTCTGCAACACTGTTACAGAACTCAGAGAAGAAAAAATATTGAATCAGAATCATTCTTCCCTTATTTACTCTTATATTACAGTGTTGGAACTCTTAAAGGCATAGATGTTAAGGCCAGAAGGGACCATTATAAAATTTTTACCAAATACTCTGCTTAATATCACAATTTTTGTATTTCTGCTCAGTGATGGTACTTCAAATTTAGACCATCATAAGAGAAAGAATCAAAGCCACTCACTTTGGAAGCTCTTTGCCCACCAAGAACATTGGGAATAGGCTCCTGTGTACATTCATCTCTCTTGATAATTAGCAAAAGTGGAAGGAAAATTCTGCAAGTGGCCCTATCATAAATGGCATATTTATGGTTTTCAAGTATGGTGGCCTTCCCTTGAAGCCTAAAACTACATTTATGATCAGCCAGAGCCCTAAAGAGTACACACTATTGTGTGTTTGATGTAGTAGCAGACTGTTTTAGTTGGGCACCAAAGTAGTTAAATAAATTCCTATCTTTTCCTTTTTCTGGTAGTTTAAGCATTAGTAGTGTTGATACCAAACCTGGACTGCCCATGGCTTTTCTTTTGACATCAACAGTAATGTTCTTAGAAGTAATCAAATTTATAAAACAATCCAACAAAAAGGAAATGTAACAAAACATGACAAGTATATTTCTCTGAAAAGTAAGTAGAAGAAACTATTTGATATGTTACAGGTATTTACATCATTCATATTTTGTCCCACTGATTAAGTTGTTTCTCATATCCTGTAAAAAATGCAATCAAAGTTATTAGGAAATTTTTATGATTTAAAAAAGTTATTTCTGCCTTTGGCATTTGCTCTTTTTCGCTGAGTTTAATAAGAGAACGGATTTTGCAGATCTGAGACCAACACCAACATTCAGTAAATTAATCCAACAGCAAACTCTGCTCTCCCCTTGGTGTCTCCGCAATTACAAGACTGTGCAGGCCAGAATACCAGAATTTTTAACATAATCTTTCAAGGCCATCTAAGCCATTTCAAGGCAAACCAGCATTATACTATTGAAATCTGAAACAAACCTTAGGAGATATTCTTACCAAAAAAAAAAACTAAAAAAAAATTCTACTTTAGGAATCCCATGGGAGATAAAATGTAGAACTCCATATAGGAAAAGGTCACCTTCTCCCCATGCCAGTGAGGGGCTGGGCTTATATTCAAAACAGAGCTGCTGCAGGGAGGCTCCAGTGCCTCTTCTGAGCAATGAGTCTTCTCTCCACCAGTCCAAGAGAAATCCGCTTTTTAAAGGGTGAAGTGACACCTTCAACAGCACAGACATTAAAGAGCTACTGCTTCTATCTCCCGTCTCCTCCTCTGTTTTGGCGACAGCCACTTCCCAGCGTACAGGTGTATCCATACTCCGTTTCAACAGTTTACCTGACCCTGGTTTTGTAGTTGGGTACAAGTGTAACACCAGGATGAAACCACCCTGGGGGGGGGTGCTCTAGGCATCCTTGTGCCTGGTGGGACAGTTTCACACACAATAACTGTTCTTTCATGTTCAGTCACTGCACATTTATGGACACAGTAAACTCACACCACAAAACAAACCAATGCCTTTGTGTAACTTTATTGAGAGGGAGAGTTTTACTGTTAAACCCCAGTTAAACCACAGAGTCGGGGCTCAAACAGCCTCTTTTCTCTTCTGGCCATGCCACAGATCCACGCACCACCTACAGCAAGTCTTTTTATCTCTCTGCTCATCAGTTGGCCGTGAGTAATGCAACGAGCATGTTGGACAGAAATAAGAGACCTCAGGTATTTGGGCAGTAAAATGGATGATCATTGTGGAAAAGTGTATTGTGAGGGGAACGTATAATGCAAACATGGATGAGATAAGAGATATCTGATTCACACAGATTATGCCTTTTGTGCCCAATATATGGGTGGCTAACAGGTCACTGTGCAGGAATTACAAGTAATATAAGCGGGCATGAGGAAGCAATATTTTAACTTGAAAGGACTTGCAGAGGGATGAGAGAGAATTTGCATAAAACCAATACAGAGCAGATGGGAATGGACAAGCCTGCTGGTATCAAACACACGCCAAAGGAAAATTACAGAAGAACAAGGAAGTTATTGTAGACGGCACTTCGATATCCTAACCCTAAACCAAGAAAACCTCTAAATCCACCAGAACAATCACCTCAAGGGTTTAGCAGAAGGCCCCAAGTTTCTGCTAGAGAAATATCACATTACTGGTGACAAAAAAAGCCTTATCATATTTTCCCACCTTTAATTGCTTTAGAAGGCAAAATAACTATACACAAAAAAAACCCAAAAAAACCCCAAAAAAAAGGTTGAGGGTAAATGCAACAGTTACTGCTGTATTAATGTGTGTTATATGCTCACTAATTTTTTAAGGTTATTTTGTGAACCTGTGAAAAGGCAGTCAATGCCAGAAATATCTTTTCTGACAGCAAATATCTGGCCAAATTTATTGTCTTTAGCCACACACCACCAGACCTTAGGAAAAAAAAAAAAAAAAAAAAAAAAGAGGGGGAGAAAAAAAAAAAAAAAAAAATTGGCTTTGGATTAAAAAAAAATTAAAAAAAAAAAAAAAAAAAATTTTTTTTAAAAAATNAAAAAAAAAAAAAAAAGTTTTGTTGATAAGTATCAGTGTTCTAGAATTACGACCAGTCCAAGATTTTTCAGAGGCATGTGTCAGAGCCGACGGTAAAAAGCAGAGAAATATGTAGGTAGAAGTGTGAAAGAAGTCTAGGCAGAGGTGTGAAAATAGTTTATAGTTTATTAAAAAGAGGCGAGAACGCAGAAACTTTCCCAAGCTGCATCTGTCCAACTCTGCGTCACTGTGAGCAAGACCTTCTGTCAGGGTCGTTCTGGGAAGCTGATGCCTCTTAAGTGCCACGGTCTCCTTCATGGGACTCTCAGCAGGAGGGATGGAGGTGTGTGGATCCATTAAAATGACCGTGTTTGGAAGAGAAATGTGCAGGGCACTCCCTCTTCTGCAATGGCAGACTAATTTTATTCTGCCTATACTCTAGAGGAATCAAATGCTTGATGGATGGAGCCTAAGAAAATCCTAATTCAGGTGCAGAATCGTAACACAATAACCCATGAGCAATTTGTTATAGAGTGACTGGGTGCTGGGAAATGCTGGGAGGAGAGAAGGAAACAGAAACTTAGGAATGGGCTACAAGACAGGCCAAGCTCCTGCAAGCACCAAGGAGCAGCTCTGACCGTACCCATGTGATGATGCCACACTAACAGACCTCTTTTCCCATCAAACCCATTGTGGAAGAGAGACCTGTGAAACTCCAGGCCTTGTGACGCTCATGTTATTTTTCCAGTAATCCAGAACTACGGAATAAAACATCAGACAAAGGAGCAGCAGAGATGACCATGGTGGATTTAGTTAAGGAAAGATTAGTGCTCATACGGCCTGAGAACTGATTTCTGAGGAACTTTCCTCAATCCTTCCTGGCCCTTCCCATGACACAATTATCCAGATGTATTAGAGTGAAACCAAAACCTTTTAATACCGACGTGGTAAGCCGAGACACCACTTGACAGAGCTGAGTTTCAGCCTGGCTGGACACAAAGGATGAACATACCTCTGCGACTCAGCACCCGAAACCCAGAATTACATTTCTGCTGGATGACACTTCAGTGGTGACAGACATTAATAGCCCTGTTAAGCATAGATAACACAACGCCACTTCGGTGTCTCGCTACGAGCCCTTGCCAGTAATGAGCTTTAAAGAAACAATGACTCACGGTAATGTGAATTGTCACAAGATCTCACAGAGGAGGATATGAGATAGCTCAAGGACGGTGGCACACAGCCTGCCCCTGCACCCCGCAGCACACCTCTTCTCACGGCCAGATGAAGGCACAGATAATACAACCAGATGAACAGACAACTGCGTTTAAGTCCTGTGAATCACACGAAGCCTTTCTTCCCCCTTCCCAGACCCTGCCCTGCTTCACTGCCAATAAAGTTTCAACGGTTTCTCGGTGCTGCCTCCCCTCCCAGCAACTGCCTCCCTGAATTTCTTCCCTGCTTCCTCCCGGTTGCTGCAGTGAGACCCAGCACAGCCATGTGCCCACAAGGGCCTTGACATCAGCCATGTGCCCTGATGGGGCCCCAATTCTCCAAGGTGCGAACTAATGGGAAATAAAAACTCTTCTTGAGATTAGACCAGTAAAGGGCAGCACTCTTGTCTATGAAAGTGCCTTTAGAAAGCCCTTTGCTCACACACTTCCAACTATTTCTGCCCCAAAGACTCTATTTCCTAATTAAAACCACGTTTTTGCTTACCTCCAGCACTGAACACCTTGGCTCTGGAAACTCAAACTGTCCTTGTGCAATCAGGGTTCAAGCCTTCAATCCGGGTGTGGTGCAGAGCAGGGTTGACTCCAGATCTGTGCATCAGCCCCCCCATGCAAAAAGGTGAAAAAACCCTCAAATCCTCACAAAGGAAGAAAATACTGGCAGGTTTTTTTAAGGAATATTGTAAAGGAACTTACTGGGTGAACAGCAGCTTAGGAGCAATGTTTATGGCAGAGCTATAAACTCTTGAACAAATTAAAAGTATTTACAAGAGCAATTCAAGTCTGAAGCCAAACCTACCAAACGGCAGGAGATGATTCTCCCAGGGTCAGGAAGAAATGATTAGCACTGTGCTTGTGGAAGAGGGTTTAGTATCATTTCTTGCCTACCTACTAAAAAAAAAAAATTACCCTTTCAGTTATGGCAGTAAGTGCACTGGAAGATCATTCCTTATCTCTTCAGTACTTCACCTGGCTCCTTTTATAGACCCTTTGTTCTTGTTTCAGCTCACCTGTTACGAGAGGGCTTTATTTTTCCCCCCTCATTTTAATGACCCAATACTTTAGACTCCAGATTTTAACTGCATCTCTGAGATCTTTACTCAAAGCCTCCAGCCAAATTGTTTAAAGCTCCATGGACTTGCATACATATTTTAAGCTAGAGTTGGCATTTTTTATAACCCTGATGTTTCCTGTCGATATTATCCCACTTGTTTCATCTCTGGTGGACATGGATGAAAACCTCAACAACTAACCCGAGATCTGCAAAGATCTGCATTTGAGTGTTTAGCTTTCACATGGATGCCCAAATACCTGCTTTATTTGCAGAGACCTTGATATTAAGTGGTGATCTGTGAGAGCTTGTGACCATGAAAAGTTTTTATAACAATGTGCAAATTAAGAAACTATAAAAGACAAGATCTGAGTGAGGAGCAGAGGTCTCTGAACACACTGCTGAAGGTGGTGGCATCAGTGTCCACTGGTCTACAGCAAAATGCCATGAGGATGTTGTATTCCTTCCCTAGGGGCTGAACAAGGAGAATGGAAAAGTTTTCTATGATGCAATAGCAAAGAAATCAGGAAGGAGGAATTACCTAGCAGAAGTCCATGAAAAAATATTAGGGTCCCCTAAAACTATAGAAAGTAATACTGAAGAATACAAAACATGACAATTACCCTTTCTATGAATTTTTAAACTGTCATATAGATATTCTGTTGGTCCCAAATAAATTCCAGAGGATCATTCTAAACCCCCTTCAGAACCTGCAGTAGCTCAGGCATCACCTTGTGGTATTTCAGTCACAAGGGCTTTTATCTGAATGTGCAGGGAGAGCCAAGGTATGCGCCAGAGCTGTTCTGGGCACACAAACTATGCAAGGCTCACTTTCTACAAAGCAGCAGGAAAGGTACCAACACACAAAGATTCCCCACACTGTGTTTTCCACAGAATCTTTTCACTGAAAAGCCCCTGTAGTTCCTTTCCACTAATCCAGACTGGATAGTAAATGGAGAGAGATCTCTCCAGACACTTTCCCCTTAGATCACAGAAGGAAACATTAATCAAGCAAAAGATGGGAAATTATGACACCTAGCTGCTAAAGTTCAGCCCCAGCGGCCAACTCGGAGCTGATCACAGGGTACAGGTGACTATCCATCAAATGACCTATCATAACACACATTAAAATGTCTGGGTTAATCAGGACAGTAGCCAAGAATAATATTTTTCTGCTGACTTTTATAACAGCAGGTACAAAAGCAATCCCCTTGAAACACTGGCCTGCAAGCATGCACGACTAAATTTGATTAACTAAACAAAATTCCAAATATGATTTAAACCAAATTATACCATCTCCTCACTGCACATCAAATACAGCACTGAGGATGCTTTGTATGAAGAGGATAGGACATTAGATCTGTGGAGTTTTAGGTCTGAGCTGGAAAATGCACTGAAATCTGAGTTTAACTCCTGGGTTGCTACCTGTAATCACATTAAAAAAACAGAAAGTGAGATTGAAGGTTACTTTACACCACCTGATAGTGAGGTGGAATCAGTTGCAGGTATGGTTACAATGACTTTGCAAAACACTTGAACGTGGGTGAGGAAGAGTATCTTTATGGGGCTATTAAAAATTGCACCACTTACTCATTAGAAAAACACCAGTGCGACTTTGTGCTCTGCCCATGCCGGACTCGGCACGAGGAAATGATAAACCCGTTTTATTGCTACCAGTAAAGACGCTTCACATCTGTGAGATCGCTTCCTCCTGAGGATCTCCGAGCCATTTCTCCCAAGCCTTGGTGATCACAGAAATGCCCAGTGAGGCAGGTGTTTGTCCTCAGCACTCCAAGCCAGGATGTGAGGCACAGAGGAGCCGTGACTCAGGCACACACAGGATGTCATTAATCAGGGGCAGGTTAATCAGGCCCCAGCCCTGGGTGTTAATCAGAGCTCTGCACTTGCCCCCGTTTCTCCCCAGCCCTGGACCAAGGGATCCTCATCACTGTCACACCCAGAAATGTCCGCTGGGATCTGTGCCTGTGGGTGGACAATTTCCAGGGGGAAAAGGTAGGTTTTTTTCATGGAGCACAGTTTGCAGGTGAGTGGGCAGCAAAGGTAGGGGAGAGGCGAGAGTGGTGTCACCAGCTCACAGGGAACTCAGGGGCACTGTCCCAGAGCTGGAACCATCAGGCTGGCTCAGCAGCCAGCTAGTCCTAAAGGAAGAGATTTTGTTAATATTTAATTTTCTGGAGGGAAATTGTGCCTGTGACAGTGCAAGTCAATGGGAATAGTGAGAGTGGGCCTGGGCTCAGTGCTGAACTCAGTGACTGCAGCAGGTTGTTTAGGCACGTGCTTGAAAGTTTTACTGAAATAAACCAAAAAATACCCTGTTTTAGTAAAACATATTCATAAGCAGCTGACTGGTAGGGATTTTTTTTCTGCCAACATGTGAACTAATTTATGATTTATAAAAGTAACATCTATAAACACAAGTAATTTATTCTAAAAAGAAAATCTTAATCTCCTTATCAGTGAGTACTCTCACTGCCACTGCTGTATGTTTTACTCCTGCTCTTCACTCAAAGTGGTTTGGTGGAAAGGATCATTATACAATTAAATGACTATAGGCAGAGGTGTGTGCTCAGTGCACCAGCAAGCTTTGGCAGAGGGACATTACATTTAGTTATGCCAGTTGGTGGAAGGAAAATTCCCAGCTTTGCCCTAGGAAAATTTAAAAAAAAAGAAAAAAAAATTAAAAAATCTTTGCCACACAAATGATGGATGGTTCTAATGTTATACAATGAAAGAAGAGCTCAGGATATGTATACAACGGCTTCAGTTCAAAAAAGTTTGCAGCAACAAGCGCAATAATGGAACTTTTAAGTTGTATATATGTAAACCAAGTGGAAAGCTGAGAAACCTTCCATCTAAGATGGATAAACTGTTTACCTAAACAGAAGGAAACACCATTAATTCTCATAAATGACAATGCAAGGATGCACAGACTGATAGTCCAGGTTGGGTCTGGTGAATGAGGTCAAAATCACATGCTCGTGCCCCAGACACGGCTGGCACAGCCCCGAGCAAACAGCCTGGGCTGGCTCCTGCTCCCTCCGAGCCCAGCCAGAACTACTGAAACACAGACTAACTTCCATGTTGTGATTTCTGTTCTCAGAAATAGGATATAGGAATGATTCATAGCGAGATGTCCAAAGCAATTTTAGAAGATGCTTCAGATGGCACAGGCTGGGGCTGAGCCTGTGGGGCCGTCCAAGCACAGGGAACCGCAGGAGGGAAACATGACACAGGCAGCTCCAGACACATCCCTGTGCCAGCTCACCCCGTGCTGGGGCCGGATCCTGTCACCCACATCCATGACCCAGTGCTCCCCAGGGCACCACAGCCCTGCTCCCAGTCCTGCTCACACCCGGAGCTGGGAGGGAAGAACCCCATCCTGTGGCTAATTGGGAGGAGAGAACGGTAGTGGCTTTCTTTCCAGTTTCTCTGGAAGTGTCTGTATGGCTTTAAGTAAGTTCATTTCTGTAGCATAGTTTTCCCATCTGGAAAATGGGAAGGGGGGTTAAGACTTAATTTCATGAGCGTGTTAGAAAACATAACACTTTTATGTGTATCCAGTAATTTGAGATGCTGGGATAATAGTGGGGAGAATTATTATTATTATGACAGAAGGCATTTTTACTTCTAATGCACAAAGAAAACAAATAGCAAGAGAGTGAGCTCGGAGATCTAACATTCATTCTATTTTTATTTTTGAACTTTCTAATTTTTCAATAATTGAGACCACAGATGTTCAGTTCCATATGTGCAAAAACACAGTTCCAATCCCTCCTGGAAACCGGTTGCCAGCTATGGAGGCAAGTAAGAATATACTAGGCGAAAACAAAGAAACAAAATATTTAAATAATAATAAAAAAATGTTGATACTTCTGTAATTTGCAATGATTTTCTCAAACCAGCCAGAATCAGGAGAAGCATTTGACAGTGTCTGGGCTCAAAGCCATGGACAGTATCCACTGCTTAGTGCTGTATAATTTACAAACTCCTGTTCTTTCAACAACTCCCCAGAAAATGAGATTGTTAAGTAAATATATAGCAGAAAAACAACCCAGAAGAACAGAGCAACTCCTTTATATCACTCAAAAGGTGGTGGCCCCTATGAGAGAAAACAATTTGCTGCAGTCTGCCAGAGCTAGAAGAACATCAAACAAACCAAACAACATGAAAGCTATGAAAAAAATTCGCATGCCTTTTTGCACAGTAACCTCCTCAGCGGTGGAATGCGATGCAGAGATAGGTCCTTACACGCATCTGCCATCCAGGGACACACTTTTCATGTGACTCTGCTGGGCTCTGGTGATATTGGGTTACAAGTGACAGTAGTTGAGAAACATGGAGAAAAGTTACATCCATGTTGGTGAAGCTGCTCGTACCGCTGGGCTACAGCCTGCTTGTTGTTTTGGACGCTTCATTCATCGGTCAGAAAAGAGCTCCCAAATTAGTGGTCCAGGGAGAAGATCTGAGCCACAACCTGGCTCTTGGGGACCTCAGACCACCATACCCAGGGGATCGGTGTGGAGCACAGCAATGGGATGAGTGTGTTACCTTTCCCACAGTGGGGTCAGGAAACTTCAGGAATTGCTCCTTTATTAAACATATTAGAGACTTAGCCTTGTTTGCCTACTGATATCCTTGAAGGAAGGGAATACAAAGATGAGGGTGTGAATGCTATCTGCTATATCACCACTTTCAGGCTGCTAGGACAGTTTTATTTGCTTTATAGTAATTCATTGACAACTTCACACATAAAAGTTAAACACGCTTTTTAAATGATAACACTCAAAAGACAGTTTTCAGAAGAAAAGAAAAAACAAAAAAAAAAAAAAGAAAAAAACCCCCACCAGAACGCAAATCTCTACTTAAAAGGGGTTAGGTGGAGGTTACAGAAAAGTGTTCCCAGGTTTGTTTCTCCTGGCTGTTTCAGTAATTGGGGTGACTCCGGCCACCCCAGGGACATAACCTGCACGGCTTTGCCTTAGCAGTGCCTGGGATGAGATAAACACCCAAAAACACCCTAAACCCATGCAGGGCAGGACTGTGCAGGAGCTCAATGTCCCCCTCTCCGTGGAGCAACTGTGTGTTCCCTGTGCCCTGGGAGCTGTTTCTGTGCTTGTCCCCACTCCCCATGTCACCCCACACAAGCACATGGTGAGACCCTTAATGTCAGCAGGCTTCAGACCAGCCATTAAATTCTCTGTTTTCCTTAGTGGTGGCAAGAACAGCTTAAAAAAGCTTTGCTTAAATGGAGTTATGAAAATATCAGCCACTGATCCAGAAGTTCTCAACAATCCAGTGATGCAAGGTCACTCCTAATTGCCTCCATCTTTCCTATTCTCTCTCCAGAGAATAATTACCTCAAGAAACAAAGTCCTGGTTTATTTTACTAAGATCCAGAAATTCCCTGCTTTTATAACAACAAGCAACTCCCCTCTTCTTCCGCTTTGGACTAGAGAGAATATTACCACTGTCAGTTATATGTAGGGGAACTGTTAACCCTTAACTTTCATGTGGTGAAAAAATAAACTGCAGAAATAATCACCTCGTGTTTATTACTCAATTACTCAATACTGTTAAAATGATGGTTCATTTTGCTTGTTTGTAAATGGGAAGAACAAGACCATGATTCAAAAGCATTTATTCTGTACATTAGACAGAACAAAAACTCCCCTGGAATTGTTATTTTTAAGTAAGGAACAGCATTTCCAGCTTCCCTTTTGATTTTTCAAATTCAAAAGCAAAAGGGATTATGTGAAAAGCAGCCTAAACACTCAGATTTAGGTAGCAGAGCTATGAGATTCCATTACTGAGATGGGCCCATAAAAAAATACAAGATGGGGTAGTAATTGTAAGTGAAAAGTGGAATTTTAGATTTGGTCCTGCAGTAGCTGTTACCTGTCAGAGGAAAACCAAGTGACCACTCAACTGACTTCTCACTGTTGCGAGAGTATCATTATTACTATTGTATTGCAGTTCTACAGCATTAACTATTCAACTAAACTTTATAGTGGGCCAAAACCAACCCTCACATAACCCTTTTTAGGACCAGCTTGGGAACAACCTGTAAAGACAACTGCTCCCAGAAGAAAGAATCATAGAATTGTTAAGGTAGGAAAAGCCCTCTAAAACCAGAGAGTCCAACTGTTACTCCAGCACTGCCAAGGCCACCACTAAACCGTGTCCTTAAGTGCCACATCTACATGTCTTTTAAATCCCTCCAGGGGTGGTGATCCAACTGCTTTCCCTGGATGCCTCTTCCAGTGATACCCTCCAGCAGCTTTTTGATCCATTAAACTGCTGTTCTGTGTCATTCCAGCCATTGGAGTAAGTGGCTTTGCACCTCCAGCTCCAGCCTGGATTTGGACAGAAAGCGACAGAAAGCTATAAAAACAGCTCTACAAGCATTTCTGACAGGGCCAGGAAGCCCCAAAATCTCATGAGAAAGCCTGTTGCTTGTCTTCATTTGCTTCAATACAACAGTGCTGAACTGGGGCCTAACATAGAGATACCAAGAAACCCTGGAATACTAGGAAAATCAAAGGTAGAATCCTCTTTTTCCTTTGAATAGACTCAGCTGCAAATTAATTTACTCTTTCTCTCTGTTACTCAATTGGCAATGCAATTTTGCAGATTCAGTAAGTTATTTCAGGTAGATCATCATACTCTTAGTGGTCTGCCCAAAGACAACTCAAACTGAATCTTTGGAGCTTATTCATGCCCTAGACAAGTTTGCCATTCATAAGAGTCCCACGAGAGGCTTCAGAAATGAGGATACGGAGGGAACAGATGCACCGTGATCAAACGACAAGATCTTGAGGAAATCTTATTTTTACAGGTAAAATGATAATAAAAATCAAAGATTAAATTTCAAAAGCATAAATGAAAATAAAAATTCTTGTATCCCAGTCTTAAAGTATATATTAACCAACAGACTACCGGCTTCTCACCTTAACACATGTTGAGATACTTTTGTTTCACAAGAAAGTGATAACAGTTGCTTTAAGAAAAAAAAGATGAAACAATGCAAACACCTCTTTGGTGTTTAGTGCCTTTTTGGTCAGTCCCTCTCCTTTCTTAAGTGGAATTAACAGACTGGAAAAAGAATCAGTTACCCTGAATCATCAGTGTTGTTTGGAGGATTCTGTAAACCAAACACTGCTCTTATTTCCATGAGCAGCTCTCACTCGACATTACAGGTCTCTCTGCTGCTCAAGGCAGCTATCTGCTTCCTGGACTATAATGTTTTCTTGCACTCTTTTCTCAATCTCCTTAATATCATCCCTTCTCTAAGTCCACTTGGCAAGTTCAAAGCATAATCACCGTGGTATAAAAATACTTTTAAGGTAAGTCCTCTATCAACTGCCATCAGAACAGACTATATTCTGTTTAGTGTCTAAATACTGCCTAAGCACCTCCGTGCTGTGCCCCTCTCCAGGGCCATCACAGATCCCAGGAGAATAACAGTGCAACACAGCAGCACTGATATCACAAATTAGCTTTTCCCCAGGAGAGGAAGAAGAGAGGAGTTTATTATGTTGGTCATCAACCACTGCAGCCAGCACTTCATGACAGCTTTTATTAACAGTAACCTTCTATATTCTCTTGCTTATGACTTTCTGACAATGCCTCTTTCCAAGATAACACCCTCCACATGTAGCCTGAAGCCAGAGAAATATTTCTCCAAATAAATTTGATAACAAATCTCATCAACTGATTTGCAGGTTGGACAACTATTTTAAAACCCCTTTACATCGTGTGTCTGGAAGAAATGGTCTAAGATCAAGGTTTGGAAGCTCAGGTTGTGTACATGCCTACAATGGCA
Organism: Oxyruncus cristatus; assembly: GCA_013399855.1. NCBI lineage: Eukaryota > Metazoa > Chordata > Aves > Passeriformes > Cotingidae > Oxyruncus > Oxyruncus cristatus. Next base: position 4,376,913 of record VXAY01001561.1, on the reverse strand, counting down.
GATCAGAGAAATTAGGATGTTGCCCATCTAGGAGAGTGAACACGAAGATTTCAGAGCTCTGTAAAGATACCAAAGCTTTTAGCAATGCAGCACCCAGAAAGACAGGTAAGAATTAGCTTTAGACTGGGAGACAACACACATGCACAGAAAACTAACAGGTACAGGGACCTGCAGGAAAAAGGGAACTTAGTCTCTTGGATCAACCTTCTTTTTCACCCTCAAAATCCTCTGCAAGTCCACAATGATGAATCCCTCCACAAAGAAATCAAGAGGACAGGCTGAAGGAAAAATTATTCCCTGATTCATCTACATCTCTCTATGCAAAATTACTGGGGAAAAGCAAGCAATTATCCATTATAAGTATGAACTGGTTGCAGTATTTTCTCTAGAAATAATGCTTTTTACTGGTAATATACTTCCTTCCTACAACTAGCTGTTCCTTTCAGTCTTTTTGATGTCATTGAGAATATTTCTACTGCCTGTGTTAGGAGCAAGACACCTTTGTTTGCAGAAAATGCCACCACTAAAGCTTAACCACCTCTGTTTTGTGTTCCTAAAGCAGATTTTCAAGGGCAGGTGAGGGTGGTGAAAACCCAGTTGTTTTACAGGGTAGGTGGCCCGTCTCTCCAACCAGAATGTGAAGTTATTACACAGAGAACTCCATACTGCTGGGATGGTCTCACATATGTAACAACACCACAAACACTGTTACCTGCAGAGAATATGTTTTCCCAAGTATTAAGCAAGATTATGACCCAGGATGAGTCAGCATATGGAATTCTGATAGAGACGCTCCCAAGGACGCTGTGGAATCAAAGCAAAGGTTAGTGGAACAGACCTACATTGTCATTTTCATCTGAGACAAAGGTTTTGTCTGTGTAAACAACATCTTATTGCTCCACGTTAACAGCATCACCGCTTTAGTTGGAAATCATTTGACACCACCTACAGATAAAGCAAATACTGGCACACCTTTCCCACGAACATTCCCCGTGCCAGACAAGCAAATCAAAGTGTCTGTTGCAAAGTTGATGGCCTGCATGCAAATAATCCAGGCCAACTTTTGTCCAATCTGCGTTTGGAAATTATCATTTTATTATCGACACATAGAAAGGTCGAAAAGTTCGTTTAGATAAGTTTGCCTTTCTGGGTCAGTCAATCCTCCAGCCAGGAAACACCAGCACTGGTCTACTGGTCTCCTATGATTTCCCGAAAGACCATCTTATCACAGTTATAGTTTGTGAAAGACAGTGTGTACTTTCTACCTTCTGATATAAAAAAGATAAAGTATACTTGGTGCAAGCTTCAGCCTGTTTAAACTAGGTAAAAGGAGCACATCATCTGTCCATCTAATTTTTTCCTATCACTTGCATTTTGGAAGCAAGTATCAAGCTTTTTCTCAATGAATATAAGAAAGTTTCTGCACTTTGTTTGACCCTGCTGAACTTTGCAACACTGACTTCTCAACACCCCTGCTGAAATAAAGCCACTAAATCTTACAAACTATCTCTTTGTTGTCTCTTGCTTTTTCCCAGCCCCTCCTTCCAATCTTACCCAGCCAGTTGAGCTGCACTTTTCACCTCCTCTGTTGACATGAAATGAAGTAATCACATTTATTTGAATATTCACTACAGATCTTGTCATCATCTCAGTTTATTAGCCAAGAAGATAGTGTTTCAAGAGCAAGTCTTAAAACTTTACAGCATGGATCCACTCACTCGCTAAAAGCAAAATAAGTGAATTAAAACCTCAATTCATAAAGCAAATAAATGTCATGTAGACACACCACTGAAATCAAGCCATGAAAGCTAACGAGCCTGCAAAACAGAAGTACAGGGCCTGCAAGTGGTCCTAAAGCCATCTCAAAGAACCCCAGGTAGCTCTGTTGGGATGCTGCCACAGCCAGTCCCTCTGCAAAGCCCAGACTGATTCACTCACCGCGGGGAAATGGGGAAATCCACGGGCATGAACGGGAGCACTTCCAGCAACACACAGAAGTGGGTTTGTGAAATATATGCTTCCTATGTATTCAAGTACACTTGCACACATAAAAACAAACACAAAGGAAGAAACAGCTACAGCTTTTGGCACACAGTGAATGCTCTATACAAATTCTTCAACTGTTTTTCCTGCCACATTACTGATCTTGGGATGTAAAAATCACTGTACTTACCTAAATACACAAAAAAGAGAGACAGATACAGAACTTTAACGTTTCCCTTGTTCTACAGGAATGACGCATAACTCACACCACACAAATATACATAGTATAGTCTGCAATTGTGGACTTTATTTTCTACAAATAATAGTATAGTCTGCAATTGTGGACTTTATTTTCTACAAATAATGTACAAACTACATAGAAAATGATGAGCGCTGTCTTTGGGTGAAATATTTCTAACCCTCTCTGCCAGTTCAGTCCATCTCAGTGACACATCTGCAGTGAATGAAGAACCCCTCAGAGAGGAGGTGATTTAAAGCAAGCAAGAGAAAACCAAATTTTAAACACCTTCAGAAGAGCAAAAGGGAAAGGTCATGACCTTGATTTGTATCTGTTTGAGGACAGAGGAGTCAGTCTTTAAGTCTGCCACTAGAGCACTTTCCTCGATTTTTAAATTTACTGGGCAGTTGTTAAGATAAGGACGGGGAACATGACAAGAGGCAGGGCTCGTTCCCCTAATAAAAGAAGTGAGAGTGTCTTTCCAGCTGCTGTCTCTGTAATGTTTCTGGAAGACCTGAGCAGAATTTGAATCTACAAGATCATTTCTGGAGTTTTCCAAGTGATTTTGAGGCCAAAACACCTCTTTTAAATAGAGACTGGAGACTGCCAAGATCCAGTCATTAGTGGAGATCAAGGACGCTGTGCACCCGCCCAGAAAGAGAATAAAAGGTTAGAAACCTGTTGACAGATGACTTGGGGAAGAAGAGATCATTTTCCTCCTAGAAAGATGGCATTGAGAACAGATTTTTTTTAAAAAAAGTTTGGACAGGTATATCTTCTTGAGGTCTACATTCCATGTTGAAACTCCAGCTCTCTCTTATTGTGCTGAAAATCTGCTCAAACAAGACTGGTCTGAAAATGCACTTGATGGACCACATAAATTGGTTATCTCTTATAAAACTCAAAAGGTTTTCCAGTTTCATCTTTTGGGGTTTTAATCTTTTAAAAGCACATTCAGATTATGTTCATTCGATTTTAGTGAGGTTGGGCTCCGAAATAAATGGGCTGTGCACACACACTAACACATGTGGAATTCCTTTTCAGTAATCCTCAAAGAGGCTTTTGATTTTACTTCTGATTCATCAAAAAAAAAAAAGCACCAGTGAGCAAGTGAGATGTGCACAGGATTTAGGTGGCTCCAAGGTCACTACGTAAATTTACATAGGAAACATATGGCTATGGGAAAACTCTACACCTGGCTGTGAACGGGTTCCTTGAGATGTTTTCACAGAATCTGATTCTCAAACAGCTAAAAATCCTATGAAACAAAGGCCAAATGGAGAGAAATGGTATCTGAATTAATAAGGCAGCCCATCAACAGCCTAACTGCACCATCCCAGAGGCAAATCCAAAGCCCACAGCTCTGGGGACTGATCCCACCAGAGGCTTGGTAGCACCCAAGTGAAAATCCTCATCCACCTTCCAGCACTGTTGTCATCCTTAAGGATGAAACAGAGGCAAAATCTTCTGTGCAGGCAGCAACCACCAAGCTGTAGGGCAGGTCTGTGACCTCTTACAGGGGGAAGCCTTTAGCAGACACAAAGGGCAGGCAGGTATGGGAGGAGCTGGAGGAGGGATTTCTGCTCCTGCAGACCCTCAGCCTCATCTGGAGCTGAGAAGGGCCATGCTATGAGCGTGAGGATGAGGACACTCTCCTCCCACGGGGCTGGGAAAGCAGGACATCTCCTGTGCCCCAGTGCAGAGCTGTGCCCTGCCCAGCACTGCCATTTATCCTCTAAGAATAAGGGGAAAGCTCCAGCTATTGTCCAGGTCTTGAAAGTCTATTATTAGAGAAGAATAAGCCTGAAATGCAACAGCTTTTTGGTAAAGGAAGCTTCACGTGACTCATCCATCACAAGCTTTATTATTGCTTCAGACCCTACTGCAGGTTTACAATCAGATGTTTTAGGGACCTCGCATTTTCCCTGTGAAATATTCCCTCCACCGTGTTTAAAGCTGACAGGCAGGTAGTTGTAAAGTCAACCATAACAGTCAGAGCTGGCAAGTTTTGCCTCAACACAATAAAAAAAGTCTGTTATTAGTATTTTGTGATTAATGATTTTATATTACAAATGTACATTAATAAGTATAATATACTCTCAGTATTTTATTGCTGCTTTTATGATATGACAGGCAAACCTATGAAAGCATATTTAATGTATTCACACACCCATATTGTGCATGTAATTTACACAAACCGTAGAGATGGTTAAAAATGCATCTGAAAAGGACATAACCAAGGTTGGTAGGACTCCAACATAACCCATATTTTCCATCATGGTTCTATCTTCTATAAGAAGATTTTTTGCATTCATCCTAATTGCTAAATTTCTGCAATATAGGACAACCAAGAAAGGGAAAATTTGAAAAAACATTAGTGTTGGAAATGCAGCCTTCTGAGAAACACTCCAAACATGGAAAGGTTACTGCAGTTTGAGGCAGGGGGGAAAGGGAAATGGTGTAAGGTATCAAAATAAATATCTAGTCTCAAGAGTAGAACAAGTAGAGTTAAAAATTGCTTCAAGTTCCTTTAAGCACCATCATTTTGCTGAGCTCAGACACAGAGACAGTGGCAACCTGCACTTGCTTAACTGGACACCACCTTCACCCCAGGCTTGTAGAGAGAGAAAGCAGCAAACGGGCACATTGCATCACCCAGAACCTTTTTATTAATTATCAGCTTTCCTGGCTCTCGGTCAGGTTTCCAGGCAGCTGCAGCAGCTCCTGAAGAAAGAAGGCAAGGTGCACTGATGGTCTCTAAAAGATGTTGTCTGGTGCAAAGGTTCCTGCAGCCCCTGAAAGAAATGTTCTGCAGGCCAACACCTGCTGCCTTCACAGCACCTTTCAGAGTAAGGACCAGCTCCAAACCAGGCTCCTCCAACTATTTTTTCCAGCATTTACCTTCCATTGCTTAGTCCAGGTACAGGATCAGCTGTCAGCACTCCCAGCAGGTGCTGCTCTGGTCTTTGCAATTTGTTTTCTCTTTCTAACATGTAAACAGAAGTCCAAAGAATCTGGTTTTTGGCCCCAGTTTCATGTCTAAGTTCTTTCTGCCCTGTTTGCACAATCATCATCCCCTCAGTGCAGCGTGGGCTGAGCTCTGCTGCTGAGAGAGTATTGCAGGATCTTTTGGGGGCAGGAGTATCTGACCAGAGAAGGATCTGAATCTCCACCAAGGGTGCACTGACAGTACATCCAGAAATGGAGGGCAAATGCAGAAACCCATTGCTGCAGTGATCCCCAGGAAACCCGTGGAACAAACCCAAGCTCAAGTTCAGCAGTAGCTGGCTATGGCAAAAATCCTGAAGGCAGAAGGGGTTTTATTTTTCCTCTCCCAATTGTTTCATATATAAGAAACAATCCTCCTTCCCCGCTATGTCAAAATACATCATAATACTTCATTGACACGCTGTTAAAAGAAAAATGTGTTTCAAACATCTGGATAAATGCACAGGTCTGTGCAAACGGGGCAACTGCTTTTGGTAGCAGCAATTTGCAGGGGCAGATTCCTGCCTGTAGGAGCAGCAGATATGAACAGACATATACACAGATAAATGTGCTTCTGGGTCAAATTGCCCAAGCTGCAGAAATCTTTGTTTGCAGTTTATCTGTGTCGTATTGAGGTTCCTCCTAATCAAAGATACCTATATAGTTAAGAAGGCAAGAAAACTGGAGGGCAAACTGGAAAAAAAAAAGAGGTTCCCACGGAACCCCTTTCTCAGATAACTTATGAGATCTTACCCAAGAAGAAAGACAAAGCAAGCTCAGAGACCACAACCTACACGCTACAATAAAACAGACAACAAGGTCTACTAACAAATGCTGACAAAGGCAACCTTTTTTCGAGAGTTCCAGAGCCTTCCTGTCTTTTAAAGGCAGTGCTTTTCATGGAACAGAGCAGAGCAGTTCACACGTGCCTGGATCCAGTGCCTGTCCACGCTGTGCATTCAGCAGTGCTCGCACCAGCGGCAGCTCCCGAGCTCAGCCCTAGCACGGAAAACTCACCTTCACTGGAAATGTGGAGCATTTCAATGAAAAGGCATTCATTTAAACTGAATGGATCTCTGACACATTTGTCTTCAAAGGGAGGAATAGAGCCTGTTCTTACATGGCACATTGTCCCTAAGAATTTCTATTTTGGTCAATTTCTACATTATTAATTCAGTCAATTGTGCAAACACCCCAAGCACCTAATGCATCCTTTGATTACAGATGAAAAAACATATAAACAAGAGCCACATTTTTAGAAGTACCCTCCTTTTGTGGCCTTTCTGCCTCTAGTCAGTGTGAGCTGACATTGCCAGTGATCTGACCCCAGCAGTTCTGGGTTACAGTCCCTGCAGGAGTCGGATACTTGGCTCTGCCAGAAAACAGATCATGTGGAAGAACTTGGTGGCAACTGCTGAAAACCTGAGCTTAAGGGACTTGTGCTATAACATGCAAAGGAGCTGGGGAACAGGATGTTTTTATCTTAAAAACTGTTGCAAAATACATTTATAATCACAGAGGTGCAGCTCATTTGTTTCCAAAGGAAAGTGATTATCCAGTGATAATAGGCCAGTGAAGGATTCAAGTGTTCATCTAGTAAGGATGAGCTTATATAAACTATACCCAACTTTGATACGAATGCAAATTAGATTTTGGGGTTGTTTTTGTTGTTTGGATTATTTTTTTCCTTTAACGTGTAGGTAATTCCTCCCTACTCCAATTCACTTGGAATAACAGGACTGGAGCAATTTTTTATTTGGTTATATCCAACAGGACTGCCCTGCTAGTGACTAGAGAAAATTCAGGTTATAATTAAATAATAATTTGTACATCTTGGATGTAAGAGTAAAGTCTTTGGGGCTGGGACACTCTGGTGCTGCAGGTTTGGCCACATCCCTGCACAACAGTGCTCTGCATCTGCCATCCTCATGAGTGACAATGCCCTCTGGATGAAGGTGTATCCCTGTTTCTTTCTGACACAATCAGTGCACATTTAACACTATAACATCCCAGCAGCCCCTCTCTTCATCCAGTTCACCTCAGAGACGTGTTGGCTTCGAAGCACAGATGGGTCATTAACATATGACTGTTGTTGGGCATAAATAACCAAAAAAAATACCTAACACAGCTGGAGTCGAGCACATTCTGAAACAGGGAAAACAAAAGAGGCAAACTTATCCACCGCATAATTTCTGCAGTCAATGGAGGCTGCTGAGCAGCGCTGAGAATTGGGTTGCCTGCTCAGACACAGAAAAATGGAGTTTAAAAACCTAACCCTTAGGTAGCAAGTTTGAAAATGGTCACTTTAATCTGCCTATGGCTCTGTTTCTTTCACTGTTATACAGTTAAATACAGGGAAAGCTAATGCACAACACTTTGGTGCTGAGAAATAGAATATCTGTAAAGTGCCTTGGAAACATCAGCTGGAAGGGGCCGTAAGAGAGCAAAGCTCTACCCTCATTTTCCAAGGAGAAAATTCCAAGTTCTAGGCATTTTGCCCAGTCACAACATTTTAGGCAAATTGCCACTAGCAAACATTTTTGTGCCATCCCAAATCACTTTTCCCTGGGATGGTTTTAACACAACGCCGGCCACAAGCCCCCACGAAATGAAGGCAAGCCTTGTTTCCTACGTAATGTCCGTGATCCACCCAGTTGTCCTGCCTTATTTGAGCAGTTTGCTGTTCTCCCGTGGATGACAACCAGCAGCTGTGAGGGAGCAGCCGCGCTGCCAGGTGCCTGAAATTCCAGTGCAATTCCCCCCTGCTCCCGGCCAGGTGCGGGAACCCATCCCTTCCACAAAACACGACAGAAAGTCTTGTAATAACATTTCCTGAGTACAACCTGGGGACCATTTGGGAAGAACAGGGTGAAGTCATAGAGGTAGTATTACCTATAAATCGTGTGAAATATTAATAAGGGCAATATTTCTTCATCACATTAAAAATAAAAAAGAAATCCCACCAAGAGGTACATCACTACTTCACTGGATAACCACGTTCCTTGGTATAAGGTGTAAAGCTCAAAAGACCCCACGGTTTTCTACAAAAAGCAGAAAGACACAAATACACACTTATAACATCACACGTGGATTTGTCATGTCTGAGAAGAAGCTCCATCAAACATACATTTTACTTCACTAGCAGTTTGTTGACATTAACTATTTCTGTCTCAATTAAGTGACTGACCAAGCGGTTTTGTCGTATAGATGGGCAGTGGATGGGAATGAACTCTGACCCATTTAAATTAAGTCCAAAATTTATTGTTCCAGACCAACAATAGTCTGGGGAAGCACTGCCTTTGACCTGCTGGGTGCATACAATCATATGCATAAAGGAACTAGACTAAATAGAGCCTGGATTGTTTAAAAGAGAAGCCAGTTCCTCTGAGGATAGGGATTCATATCACAGAAAATTAAATCTTAGATTAGAAATCTTAGATAAATTTAATCTATAGATAGGAAAATAAACTTACTGAAGAATTTTATAAATCAGCCACAATTAGGATTATTAGGATGCTATAGGTATTTTTATCAGTTGTTCAATGGACAAAATTAACTTAAGAATCAAATACCAGTCAGTATGAACCTGCCAATCACTCTGACTTTGCTAATGAACAGATAATATTGCACTAACACTGACCTGAAAACATCTGTGTATATTTATTAATCAGTTTATGGTCTATGTGGACACTACAGGGAAAAAAAAAAAAAAAAAGTACTCCAGTTGTTCACTCTCCTCTTATGCTTTTATTTAATGATTCACATTACTTTAAATACAGTTCCTATGTATTTTCAGTTTTAGCTTTTAGTCTCTGGTAATGATTTCTGCAGTGTCTGGGGTTTCCACCCTGACTATTGTAGGGCATATTACATTCCCACACACATATCCATCATCTTTATCAACTTTATATCTTTTAAATTTAAAGAAGACAACATAATCAACTGGGTTGTTTAGGGTTTTTTGGCACAAACCTTATGTTACAAAAAGGAAATGAAACACTAATTTTTGGGTACAAACTACATAATAAAAAGTAAAATACACAAAGCTGGTTTGAGAACTTTAGCAAGCAGCAGGCTAATGTGGTCCTTCATATAATGTAGAAACTATCCTTCCATATCTATTCACTCAGTTTTTCCTACTAGCTTCTTTATCAAATATTGTTTTAACATATTGTAAAGAGATCCAAAATTAGCAACTAAAAGACCAATTAATGTGTATTTTGATGGAAACAATAGAAACAACGTTAATTCCCATATGTGCCGTGGAGCTGGGACAAGCACCGTGGTGTCCTCCAATCCTGATTGGGTCATCCCTGTCCTCCTGGAAAACCTCTCTGACACTCCCTCATCCAAATCCTCTGGCAAGTGCCCACCCAGTGCCCCCTCACACCTGTGGGAAGAACAACCCACAGCACGAGAGGAGGCAGCAACAAGAGTCCTTGCTCTGGGGCTGGCCGTGATCCCACTTTTATTTTATTATCCATTTCCCACAAAGAGCATTTATAAGAAAAGAATGGTTTCTTGCCCTTTTTTTTTTTTTTTTTTTTACTGTTAAACATTCCACAAAGTTGGCATTTTCATGTATGCACACTGGATCTGGTGTATTTCTGTATTTTGTCAGTCTTTGCTTGCTGCTAAAACCCTCTTAACTGCTGGATGCAAACAGTTAATGCTGGACACATGCAGCAGATTTCTAAGTCTGACACTGGCCTGAAAGGGCTTTTTTCTCCTATCTGACCTACACCAACACATTGTGAGCCACAAGGCACATTGAAGAGAACCTGTAACGTTATATTAAACCCTTGCAACACTGCATTTCTCATGGCCACAATAAGCTTGATGAGGTTAGAAAATAAATCGGACTGTAGTACATGCTCGCCATCAGAGAACATAAATGGCTTTACTGCACATCGGTAATGAAAAATATTAAATAAATTCTGCTGACCTAATTTTTTAATGTTCTCGTAGTTGGCGTTATATAAGTATACACACACAGGCACATTTTTCATATATTTAACCAGTAATAACTTTTATCACCACAATTTTGCTATTGATTGCTTCTTTAACAGCAAAATGCATCACAAACAGAAATGAATGAAGCTGTCGGGAAGAAAGTTCTATAGTAGCTTTACTGTCAATTCCCATCATAAATAACCATGACATCATATGAGTCTTATCTACGGGTTGCTCTTACTGATCAATGGCATCACTCTAGTAGTGTAAATAGCTTCTAATGTCCCATCTTCCACCTTCAAATAGATTCTGATTATTTATGATAGCTGTTAGGTTACAAGTCTGAGCTGCGGTTTGGATTTATTTTCTACTTACAGCTGCTGTGGATTTCAAGTTAGATAGGATTATTTTTTAGTTAAGATGAAGAAATGGGATAGACCTGTCATGGAGCCTAGAAAAACCTTCATCTCATTTACTCTCTGTAGCAATTTGACTGTGAATCCAAAGACCTTAAAGGCTTTTCATTAAATAATTCAAAATATTAAAACAGAGAGTGCTGGTTACTTTTTCTAGGTTCAGCACAGCCTAATCAATTTACAGTGAAAAAGAAAAGGAATAATATTTTTCCTTGTTACTAAACTATGAAGGAGTTTCATTATGTGCAGAACAGTATAACACAACCTTACAAAATTGTCACAAAAATATAACAGCTAACAGAAAAATCTGCTTGTCAGCTTTTCCCATGGTGATCATGAAAAAACTAATGATGTTTTACTCACTCAACAAAAACTATTCACCTCCAGGCTAGTCGATATTTGGAAGGATGATATAATCTCTATATTTCTTATGATAATGAAAGTCATGTCTGCCTGAATACAGAACTCCAGACATTTTTTTTTATATATATCTATTGCATTCTCATACCCCAAAAATGGTTCTTATAATGGAGAACTGGGTCATACAGAATGACAACACGTTGGGAAATGCACATAGATTTCTACTTGCCACAACAGAACAGGGGAGTCAACAGCACGTTAACTAATTCATTATTTAAATTTCCAGAGTCAAGTTCCTCTCTTGCATTACATTTAGCTCGTGCACCAAGTTGAGGGGCATTCTGGAGAGAATAGGTCATTTTTCCCAGCACAGACAATAATTAATAAATGGTTAGTGTTGTCTAGCTCGTTTCTCTAAAGGAAACACCCTAATGACACTGAGGGGGAAATCAATATGGATAAAAATGCAGCAGTGATAAATATTCTGCTACTCTTATCCTTTGGTGACCTTCTGAGGGGTTTCAGATCTAAAGGCTCATCCCACCACAGTCTTTTATTCCTCTCTTTACCATAATTCATCAGTTAATATGTAACTCTGAGCTGATTACAACTTATCTATAAATGTCTTTTATGCAGTAGCAGTGCACAGGCCTCTCGGTGGAGCCAACCTGACACATTTTTTTAGCTTCCCTTATGGCAATTTACTCACGAATGATAAAAAGCTCATGATGGTATTTGGTGTGATAACTTGACAATGCAAAGATCTTTGGGTTTGGCCTGAAAGAATCCAAAACACGCTGCAATCTTTGTATCTGGGTGACAAGCACCTATTTTTCCATCCAGTATTTCCTCCTTAAGATTGTTCTGTTTGGTGAAGAGCTGTTGTGCTTATAACAGCGAACACCTCCCGGCACTGCCTTGCCTCAGTTAAACAGTAACCACAGGCACCAGGGGTCACCTGGAAATGGAAAGTCTTTAAAAACACGCCAACAAAATCACTGTCTGGGCTGGAGGCTTTCAAAAGACAGTTCAGTAATTACCAATAAAAACCTGATGGCACTTCCCCAGTCGCTACTATCGTTTGAATTTACAGAAGTACCACGACAGCATCGTTTTCACGCGTCCCTTCTCCTGCCCGTGGCAGACTTTCCCTGGTTTTTTTCTTTCCCGACGCTATAATCTGTTTCTTATGCCTTAGGTGAAGTTAAAACCTCGGCGGGGAGAAGGAGGGAATGTGGCTGCTGACAATAGCTGTTTTGTCACCGCCAGGCACTGGTGGCCATCGGGAAGTGGGGACTAGTCCAGCCACTTGATGCCAGGGTGGATGATTTATTGCCTAGTGTCTTCGGTGGCAATTGGACCCCTTCCCGCTGTCACTCACGCCTTGCAAAGATTTGGTCCTAAAGAAGAGGTTCCCCTCTGGTCTAAAGAGATTACAATGCTTGTCATAAAGTGTCTTTTAGTGGAGGGAAATGGGTATGAAAATGGGTAAAGAAAGGAAACAATCGGAAGAGGAGAGAAGATGGATGTTCTGTAACCTTTTCTCAGAGACCCATTTCTCCTTCTTTTTCTCCTGTCTTTAGCAGGTTTTTGTTTTGGCTGATGACAATGCGTAATAGCCTGATAAATTGATTTTGTGAGTCCCCATTCTCATCTCTTGAGAAGACACTAACTCGTTGGGACTTCAGAGGGCTCTCGGAGGCAGGAGACAACAATTAGTTTGTTGGGGATGTCAGAAAGGAGCTTCAAAGTTTTGCCAGGAAAAATCCTTTCTGACAGATCAGTGCTGACAACGTTGGCAGCTGCTAGGAAAAGTGGAGCTGGAAACTCCCTCTGACTCCCAGGAGCAGGGAAAAATTGCAGGACATTAACTCTGTACAGTGGGTCGGGCACTGGTGCTGCTGCTTTTCGCTGAAGCATGTATGGCAACGACTAAAGCTTTCCATCGCATGAAAGAAGAGTAAGAAACATTTAAAATCAACATTTTTCAAGGTTTTTGGTTTTGTGTGTTTTGGTTTGGGCTTTTTTTAGCAAACATTAATACATGATCTTGAAAGATTTCCTCAAAATCAAGGAAGCACATCACAGCAAGATACGATTCTGCAGGGTTGAAATCGGTGGTCTTGACTGGTGTTTTAAAAACTCATCATGGAAATACAGTTAATGTCTTAAAATTGAACCTTTAAAATGGTCAATTATTCTTTTCCCCCCCGGCCCCCCTCCCCCCCAAAAAAAACCCCCAGGAAAATGCTTCATGACTTTCTGGCAGCAGTTACATGTCAAAAACAACTGCATGGAGGTATTTCTGTGTGCATCCCATCACAGGGAGCCTTGTGGAAGAGCTCTGTGTACAAAACTTCCTGGTCTGAGCAATCTTGAATTCCTTAACAAGAAGATAAAAATATCAGCCATTCCCTCAAGGTAAAAGCACTGCTCAGTCTGGGCTTGCTGAAAAGCAGCAGCTAGGACAATTTTGCTGACAGATCCAAAGGGAAGCTGTGTTTCACAGGTTTTGGGAGGAGGATCCGACACTGAAACCTGGCAAAGGCTTTGTGAACTTCCACAGAAGAATCTCAGGACAATTAGTCTCTATTAAATTGATAGGGTCACGTTACACAACACGACCGCGTTCTGGTAGAAGTGCACTGCACACGTTGATACGGCTTCTGGCACAACTGTTGGTTTCCTTATACATCTTATGAAACAAAAATTTGCATGTTTTATTCATTATGATTAACATGCATTTTTATTGCTAAGTGGAAGATGCTTAATATTGCATGTATTGGTAAACAGTTGCATAAAAACACACTCTCTCCAGACTCTTCTGTGCCATCATTTGACTGGAGATCTCAGAGAGGCAGAAGTGGCTTTTAGTTAAAAATTTCTGGAAAAGATAAACTCTCAGCACTAACGTATCTGTGTAATAAATCGATAAAAAAATATTTAGAAAACTTCAGAAATCTTTTACCATCCTATTCCCCCATACCTATATTTGCCACAGGATGGTACCTACACGTGTTATTGCTTCCTCTGTTTATTTCCTTGATAAACTGCAGTGAGATGGGAATAAATCACGCCCTGTCGGTACTGATTCTGCACAAAGAAAGCTTCTGCTGAACAGCAGTTATTTGAAAAGGAAGAGGAGGGGATAAAGTGTATTGATAAGGAACTAAACCAGACCCTTCGAACTCGGGGAGAAAAGGACATGTACATACAGTAGTTAAAGCCAATTTCACGAGAGTATAAATTGCTTTGCCAAAAAAATCTCTCCAGATGCATTAATACTGAGGTAAAGACACAGCACTGGAGTAATAATTGCACAGTCATTTGCTGGCTTTTAAAATCTCATCAGTCCAAATAACATCACCCTGAGTTATACACCCTGCTAGAGGCAGCCTATTAATATCACACACAACAAATGTTCGGCAGATCTTGAATAAAACCCAGATTATTGGAAGGGTGAGACAGATCTGGTATGAAAAACCCAGCTTGAAGGCTGCATACAGTGTTAGGCCCAGCAGACATTTCTCAGTCCACTGGGTGTTTTGAGCTGTTACTGGGTGGTAGAGGATATGTGGGAAAAAATGCCCTTCAAGTGGGAGAGAAAATATGTTTTTTTTCTTTCAAAGATACACTAGAACTCAATCAGGCTATTAATCAAACAGATAAAACTGGCACTTCAGTCCCTGTCGCTCACAGAACTCTGTGCAGTAACAAAACCTTCTCAGCACACCGGGAGACTCTTAAAATTCAAGCACTCTCAAACTTAGCAGCACCCCCGAGAGCCACAAATTGAGAGACATTAATTCTGTGCCTCTGCCCCACTCATTACCAGGAGAGCTGAAGTAGGTCAAACGCAAGTTAATCTCTTAAATTCCACTTTTGAACATGGATGTTAAAGCAGCCATTACTTTTGCACTGGCTAATGTCTCCAGGTTAAAGTGAAGAACTTTAATTATCCCTAACACGTCACTGTTGAATATAGTTCCAGGTAAATGCCTGAAACTTTTTAACATTTTTGTGCTGTCCCTTGAAATGCCCACCCCATGCATCACTATAATAAGCACGTCTGAGGAGTTTAGCTGCAGCTAAATGACTATTTGCAATAAACGCTTCATTCTTTTGGAATTAGTAAATGTGCATGAATGGTAAAACAACTTATTTTTTATCTCAAACATGAGGCAACGAGGCCAAATAGAACAGTGTGCTAAAGACGATGCCTGATCTGTCATCCCAGGAGAGAGGCAAACATATTTTAAAGGAACCAAGCCCCTGCTGAATGATGCAATAACCCCCTTCATATAGGAACGCTGATGTCAAGAGATGTCTAGCAAAATTTAAATGTTCTAGCCCTTACTTCAGTCCTCATTATGCAAAGGTGGATCAGGTGTGGATTTACAAGCGAACAGACTCCTTTGAAATCCAATCTGGGCTCTTTGCTGACAAAACCCGCCAACACTGCATTTGGATTCTTTCTACTGGTGCATCAATCCTGAGCACCCAACTTTCGAACTGTTTACCTATGGAATACCATCATGTGTGGGAATACAGAAGGCTGGTGCTACTGCTGTTAAAACCAGCGGCAACACTGCCTCACTCCAGAGTCGTGGTCATCCTCAGGTGCCATCCCTACAGACAGCTGTAATTCCATGAAAAGGAATATGCATCTGTCCTAAACATCCCAGATTTACTTCATAAACCTTGGGGAGAGTCACAGTTCTTTAGGTCAAGGCCATACCTCAGTATGAGCTTGCCACTGCACATTTCTCCCCGTTGCCAATGTATCTTCAGAAAACACACTGTCTGTCAGAAATTTCAGCCAATGATCTCCATCTCCAGTGTCAACCTAAGTTCAGAAGCTGTCTACAGAAAGTGTAGCACCTACAAGGAGAATAATCAACCAGGAAAAAACTTAATACATTTGAAGAAAAGAAACCAGTCTAGTGCTACCAAAAAACCCCGCAGTGAAATAAAAATAAACTGCAAAAGTGGATTTTTGCCTTGTGATAAATACTGGTGGCTTTTTGAAATATTGTTTGATGACTGTAATATTATAATGCTAAAACTCCACTTCTACAAGCACAGCCTGCACATGCATAGGTAGTCGTGGATTTATTGCTATGATCATGTGTGAGACAGTTGTGTTGATTCTTCCATATCTTTAGAAGCAAGTAATAATGACAATTTCTGGAGGTGATAAAATTCCCTGTGTCTCTCACATTAATGTGTTTCTATCACTGGCTTCTCCAACGCATTTGGAAACAATCAAGTTCTTATTTTAAGGAGCCTTAAGATAAGGTATCTGCGAGCTCTACACTTGGGGTAATTGATCACATTTGTTTCCTGCACTGACGTTCGACTCCTCTTTGCCTTAAACTTGGCATGTTTCTCATTACCCTGTGCCTTGTTAGCCCGGTAGAAACGTTCTACTGTGGTGAGTGAAAACAGGACGATACTGTTACAAACCACATCTAATCAGGGATGGCAGCCCTGCTCTATCTCCGGGATCTTTAGCCCTGCAGAGCCCTGCTAGGGATGAAGGGAGGTGCTGCTCTTACAGAGATGGGTCCAGCCACACTTCTGGACTCCAGGCTGGGGTCCTACAAAGTGGTTCTGCTGCAGGATGGGATCACAAGCACCGGAAGAAGAAATTAAGTGTTACCCTTCTGTTTTTCCTTCTGATGATAGGAAAGTGTTAGCTTTAGGTCCAGCAAGCATCTCTGCCTTACTTGACAAATGCCACGTGGTAGCACGTGTTTGCAAAGGGTTCTTTTAATTTCAGAATACAACAGGATTTACTTAAAAACTGCCCTGTGATTCACATAGTATTTAAAAAAAAAAACCACACAATTTTTTTTTATGGCAAAAAAAAAAAAATTAGGCTTTTTCATGGTCTGTCTTTACATTGGGTTTATTGCGTTGGAGTGGATCATACTCTGCTTTTGTGAAGGAAAAGTCGTGGTGCCACATCTACTTTTACCAGCAGAGAATTTGTCCTCATTTATTTTGATTGAAAAACTGCTGTTATGTTACACTGTAAACGGACTGGTCCTGCTGCATGAAAAATGTGCAGTGCTGTATTTTTAATTTCCTCTTCTTTGCATTCCTTCTCCCCCTTTCCTACCAGCAGTCGGAACAAGAAAACTTAAGCACTTACCAGAAAGACAGAGAAGCAACTTTACCTCTAAACCCAAACCCACATTTGTACATGAACCAGCAGGGAGGATTTTAATCAGGCCTTGCTGGCTCCGAGAAATCACCTACGGACGGCACGAAACTGCTGCAGGAAGAGAGGTTGGGAGGAGGCAGGCTTTAGGGTATTTCATTTGACTTGCTATGGACTTGTTTCTTGTAATATCTCATTTAAAGAGCCTGGGAGTTTTTACCTACTGAGAAAATGGCCTGTAACAGCCTTTAAAATTCTTGCAGCTGGCCAGGTTTGGTATTCCAAGGTAAAAGTCTCTTGCCACTAAGGGATCTGCAATGTTTTCACTAAGTGATGCAGAGCATGTTCTTATATTCAAAAACTAATGCTGAAGTTATTTTTAGCAACACTATCTTCCTCTCAGTGAAGTCAATACCACTGAAGTATTTCAGTTCAGCAGAAAGCAAATACTTCATTAGGGAAATGTTAAACCCAGTGAGGGAGTATTATTGAGTTTAATTGATGGTATAAAAAATAAAACTACTAAGTGGGAAAGAAAATCCTGTCCTCATACTGAAAACAGACCTCATCAAATAATGAGACATTTCTGGCTATTTCTCCTCTGAATTCCTCTCTTTTCTAAGTATGCTTTTCATGCTGTATCTGTGCAGTTCACTGTAATCTACCTAATTTGTTCCCATGGTCTTTCTGGGCTGTCTTTCCTCTCTGACCATCTAGAGAACTTCACACATTGTCAACCTATCATAGGTGAAAGCTTTTGAAGATCTACTACTTTTCTCCGAGCCTAATAAGGTCAGCGACCTTTCAAGCTCTACTATTTCCTTTTCTATCATTAGCCTGATACGGGCATCAGCTACCTCTCAATTTTCTTCATCTCTTCAATGCCTCACTTCTTCCTTTGGACACTGTCTAATTAGGAACTTAATTTCCTCTTCCCCGATGGAGGTTTTGATAATAGAGAGATCCTATTCACCCCTGAATCACAGAGCAGCACTATGATTTCCTGCTCAGGGGTGTCTTCAGGTATGTTAATTAATTTTCATGGTGGCGGCTCTGCCACAAAACCACAATAGAGCGACAGCTTTATTGCTCCCATAGGAAATCCACCGGTGGGGAACAGTCCTGCCCAAACTCAATCAGGTTGAGTCTGGAGTGAAGGAGGACTGCAGCCATGGAAGTAGCCAAGGACGAGGTTTTGATGCCCTGTAGAGCCAAATTTGCTTTGAAATAGTTTCTGAGCCACCAGTGGCTTCTCTGCAGGAAACACTCCAGCTTTTGGGAGACTTTGTCACATCCCTGTTCCCCAAAACCCCTGTAGGAGTTGACCCCACCGTAGGGCCACGTGCCACAGGCATGACTTATCCACTTTTCCTACACGTAAACAAGTGAGAACCTCAGTCACATGGAGGGAAGAAGAGGCTAGGAGAGACTTTTTTTTTTTTTTTCAGGACTGAGATTTTTTCAATCCAAAAAGTGCCCATTTTTTGCATCAGCAACTGTGGGCAAGGGAAATGCATTCTGCGGGAAAATCTCCATGCTAATTTAAAAACAAAATGCTGTCCAAATACACTTCCTTCTACCTGTTGCTATGCTATTAAGGAAATTTATGATTTGCTCAGTTTTCTTTACCACTTTTACTGCATTTTTCTTTCCGCAGTCACTGGCTGCTCTGCCACAAGCCGTGTCCTTCCTCCCCAGTGAGGTGTGCCAGGGCTGCTCTGCCATTCTTAAGGTGATGAGAAATTTTTGGTAGGAGACCTGTACCTCATCTATGCCCAGCTCTGTTGGCTTGCACAGCAAGTGCTGGGGTTGCTGGCCCTGCTTCAGGAAGATATTTGGCAGCATCTATCAAGTCTGCCTGGGAAATTTGGGTTCTTTCTGCTCAGTCCCTGATGGAAGAGGTACCAGGGTTGTCCTGAGGGTGCAGAGCTGGCAGAGAAAAGGGCAAAGCCCAGGAAAGATGCCCCCACACCCCCTGCACTGGGACAAGGTGGCAAGAGACAGGAGATACCATTGGGAATTCCCTACCCCTCACACCATCAGTGCCTCTTTTGTCAGTTTTTTTTTTGGTTGGTGGTAAACACACATACTTCTATTAAAAAACCAGAACAGCAAAGCCTGCAGTCTGCTTGTTTTGTGCCGGGGACAGTTCTGAGGCCAAACTGTACAATACTGGGGCAGAAGGCAAACACAAGGTTTCCATTCCCCTCACATTTATCCTTTCCTGGGTTTTCCCAGTCGGTTCTCTGACACAACCCAACATAAGACCCAAAGTCTCCAGCAGAAAGCCTCACCTCCTGCTGTTAGTACAGCCTCTCCACACCAGGAGGAAGGAGCTGCCATGGGGATCAGGCAGTGGAGTGGGAAGGAGCACAGTGGGTCCCTGCCTCGCTTGCCTGAAGATTTCCTTGGCTCCTCAGCACTGGGCAGACTCCTCACACCCTATGTACCGTGATGCCCTGGCAAAAATCTTGCTCAAGACAACCCCTGGCACATGCAGAGAGGATTTTTTTAGCTCAATAATGCATTTTCTTTTTTTTCCATTAGCCTTTTAAAAGCCTCAAAAATCTAGAGGTGAGATTCCCAAAACCTCTCACAGGTACCACCATTTCCTTCCTGCACACTTATATCTCAAAATGAACACATTCCTACATACATTTTAAAACTGATCTGCGAAGTTTCTTATTCATCTTTTGCCACCAAACTAAAGCACTCCCTTCCCTGGTGTCAAAACAGAAGTGACTCCAAGACCGAGTGGTGCATCTGGGGACGGTGCGCGCTCCCGTACGCCTGTGTTTGTGCATTTTCCCTTCCTTTCTTAAGCCAGGGTTTGAGATTTCAGTTATTCTGCAAACAAGACCCAAGAGAGACACAATTAGACGCCCCTGGAGACTGACCCCTTATAGTGCCCACCTGTAGCCGGACCCAGATAGCATCCCAGTGCAATGAATTAGCACTCTAAGCTGATTAGAGCAGCTCTGCACAACTCTATTTTATTGACACAATGAAGAGAGGACAGAAAAGGGCCTGAAATGAGAAAATCATTTCCATGCTGACTGAATTAAAAGAACAAAAGAGCTCCTTGCAGTTGCAGCATTCAATTTGTCAGAAAAAAAGGAAGCCACTTAATGGATCACAATAGATCTGAGCAGACAGATGAAATTTAAAACTTCGGCATGAGTGCGATTACCAGCTAAACATATTCTCAATCATTTCCTCCATATGCATAATTTAGGTGGATTGTTTACTTCAGGGGTTTTGGGTTTGTTTTGGGGTTGTTGTTTTTTTTTTTTTCTTGCAAACACACCGTGTGAGATGTTATCTCCAACCAGTCTTTGCGTCCCATTTTTCCGAATCTGGGAGGTTGTTGTGTTGGCTGGTAATTCATTTTGCTGTAACACAAATTGCACTAAATCGTGGCTGGCTCCGTTTCCCTCTCTCCCCTGCTTCTAGAAGTAAATTAATATTTTCAGTGTATGGAAACAAATAATGCAAGATCATCTTATTCCAAAGGAGACCTAAATGGATTAT
This sequence comes from Oxyruncus cristatus, assembly GCA_013399855.1. Classification (NCBI taxonomy): domain Eukaryota; kingdom Metazoa; phylum Chordata; class Aves; order Passeriformes; family Cotingidae; genus Oxyruncus; species Oxyruncus cristatus. The sequence goes on along the minus strand of VXAY01001561.1, from coordinate 4,356,278 downwards.
AAATCACACACATTATTCTGCTCTGCTTCGAGGAGAACAAGCATGCTGCAACTCGTATTCTAGCAAAATATATTGGTTTGTGCCACTATAAACGGTCTTCTCATTAAATTTAGGCTTAAGCTAACAGTAATAAGACAAGAATACAGACTATTAAGGGATTCCTGGGAGTGATGTATATAATTACTTACCAAGATAAGCAACTTACTTTTAGCATTTTCAAATAAAAATCTACTCATCTGTATAAGGAAATACATCTTTAAAATAAAGCTGTGAAATAAATTGAAAACATTGGTATATTACGTTCCCTGTCCTCTAATTATTTAAAAGCTTGAATCTGACTCAGTCCTAATTCAAAAGTGAAAATCAATTGCGTGTGTAAAAATATTTGAGTTTCCCAGTATATATATATATAATTTTTTCTACATAATGAAGTATTAAAAGAAGAAAACAGCAAGTACAGACCTGGAAGTGCACTGGGATATAAATAATATCACTTCCCTGCAAATTCCTTGAAAGTTAAATATTTTGAATTATGCAGAATGGGGCCCTTCTTTTTCGACTCAAAATTTTAAACGCGTATATATCTTGTTACAATATTTACAAATCAAATATCTCTTGCAGGCCCAAAACTCAAAACAAAAGTCGTTTTCTGAACCTCATTATTGCTTCAGAGCATCTGAATTCAGATCATTTGCATCGATTTGCCCTGTCATGTACTTTTATTTTCTGAGCGTATTTTAATAAGTTCACTTTTCATTCTTTTCTACCATCCAGTTCGCAATTTTACCAGCTTGTTTGCATCTAATTTTGAGGTTAGGGGAAAAAAAATAAAAAACCAACAGTAAAGGAATTATAATTACTTTTAACTGCTCTGTTTTGAAGCTGATACCCTGCTAAAGAGAAAGCCAAGCTGAGTACTGGTAGGGTTCACTTCTGCTGGCTGCTATTACTGATTTGACTAAGCATTTCACAGGGGTAAATACCCAAATCATTCGGGGAATGACTGACACAGTATGACATGTGGTTAACAGCCTTACCATGCCTGGTCTTTGCCTTCAGAAATCCTACTGATGCCAACGTAACCTCCCAAATACTTCAGATGATAATTTTCCCCTACTCTTAAAAAACTTTTAGAGCCGCGTCTGAACCGTTCAAAGGATTCCCGACTGGAAAGGTTACTGTAACCAAGATTTTTTCCCCCTCCCCGATTGATTGAGCTAAGAGTTTTCTACATATAAATATATAAAAAAGCCATGTATAAAGCTTTGGGATATTTTAGCAAACTCAACGTAGTGTAACTTTGCTGACAGCTTGTCACATTTCACTGACTGTCTGTCTGGGATCCTACGATAACATCTGCATTCACTCAGGGTGAGAGCTTACCCTAAGACAAAAAAGTGGGTCCTGCCACATAATGCTCCATCATTCTGTCAGTTCTGACATGGCATCTGAATTTTTTTGAATCACTAAACACTTTTGGGACTCTGGTCCTTATTATCTTTCCTTAGTTTCTATACTCACTCGGCAATGCTGAAAAATGTAAAATGTGCAAACAAGGTAGTGGACGGCTCGGGCTTTTTGTCGTCTAATCCTCAGCCCCTCATTCATGCTCACTGTTAATCTCTTAAGACATTATAAAACTGTTAGACAAAGAAATGTGAATACCTCTGCTTCTCAGCAGAATGGGAGGAAACCAAGGAAAATCTGGATCATGCTAAGCTTTTCTTTTCACCACAAAAATGGTAACTTAAACCTGTTGCATCAAATTATTTATAATTCCCAACACTAAGGCTTTTTTTTTTTTTTTTTTCTTCTTCTTCAGCATTACAGAGCGAGCTCGGCAATATCACAGGAGGAGGAATGCTACTACCAGATTTTCCAAATTCATCAAATGCATCTGTCACGTAGGAAAAAAAAAAATATACAAAAACTGTCCAAATATGCTCAAATTGGGGTTTAATCCCTCTGCTGTTTCATGTTCGGCCTGGCACACAGCTCATTGCCCTGTCAGGGCTGCTGGAGACCCCTCTGGGGGATTTCTGTGCTGAGGAAGGACAGGGGGCTCAGTGGCCTTGGGTTTGATGGGGGAGATCCTGGATGGGATATGGCACGGGCGCCTCGAGGCTGGCTGAAGTTTCCTGACTGGATGGGACCAGGGCCCCATTTCACATTAATCCAGCTCTGTTTGGAGCCGTCTGCTGTTTCAGGTCATCATTTCACTCCTCCTGACTCCCACTGCTGCGGGGGCATTAGCATGGGGACAAAAGCTGCTCAAGCACCTATTCTAAAACCCATTCAAACTCAGACCCACTAGAAATCACACCCGAAATGATACTGTTGCAATCAGCTAAATTTTATTCAGGGAATGTTGGAGCTGAAAATCAGAATTCTCATCTTCCACTTGTGCATTGTTGCCATGGGTGGTGGGACCAGGTAGTCCAGTCTTAAAAATGCTCCAGAAGCACAAAGTATTTGAACGCAAATGCCAAACAAGCCACCCTTTCCAAGCCAAAACCCTGCCACGAGAGTTTCTTTACACACACAGCAGCTTCTGTTAAAGTCATAATTTTCAAATAATTATTTAAACTACTGTGAAATTGGGGAATCGCTATTTCAGCCTAAAACACATGTTTTATTCAGCTTTGCTCACATCAGCGGGAGGAAACAGCCTTTGAGGACAGAAGTTAAGATGCTGCCTTTTTGCAACAATGCCAGCCATCAAACTGGGGGCGTGATTTGAGAAAATCAGCTTCTGAAAGGAAATAGTGGGGCCACGTACTGGTAAAGATGGAGCTGCTTTGGCAAGGGTGGAAGTGGTGATATGTCAGCTGAGGGAAGAGGTTGTGGGAAGAGATGAGCACACTCTGTCTCCAAGAGCAGGGAAGCCTCGAGCCTAAATCAACGGAGGGACACTGATGTGTTGACATGAGGAGAGCTGAGATAGAAAAGGTGCAGCAGAAAACTAAAATATATGCAGGCACTAAAAGGCAATCAGAGTCTGGTTAACAAACTGTGTACACAGCCAATGCCAGAGGCAAAGACAACTATTACAGCACTGACCTGCTGAGAAGTAAAGTGAGGATGATGAGGGCCAGTTTTAAGTGCCAAAGATGGAAGAGACTTACAAAAGATTTGGAAGATGCCAGGAAGAAAGAAATTACAGGGGTTTTCACAAGGCTTAACAAAGATCCCAGCCGAGTGCAAGGTTTTGGGGTGATGTGGAGGAGAGTAGCACTAGTTATGAAGGAGGAGAACCATGATGAAGGAAGTAAAGAGAAGTCTGCAGGCAGGTGAAATGCATTCTGAGACAACAGGTCTTCAAGCAAATAAGCAAAAAGGCCTCTTCACATTTCCTCAAGTGGGGCAAAATGATAAGATACTGTTCTCTGTACAAAAGAAAAGGTGTATTTCAAAGGGCACGGCAAGGCACTGCAGCACATCACCGCTCTCCCCGGGCATCAGCACCTTCTTCCTCTGCAAAGAGGGTTTGGCAGGATTGTTTCTCATTTTAGCATTAAAGGAAGACAGAAAAATTGTTTTCTCTACTCCTTGTTGACTACTCACTTCAGTGCCTACATGTGTAGATATTCCACGTAGCTAGATGTCAAGACTAGCAAGAAAAATCACCTTTTCTATGTTCACATGCAAATTTTGGCTTATTTAGAGGTTATTACTAGATGACTACTTAAAATTTGCCTTTACAGAGTGTCTTCTGTAAACGCAGTAATGCTGAAGCTTTCCCATTCCCAAACTTCCATTTTCCCCTCCAGGAGAGTTTTACTTTTTTTTTTTTTTTTTTTTTGCACAAAATCAACATTACCACCATGGTTTTGAAATACCTGCTGCTGTAAGCAACAGAAATACCGTGACCACAAACCTCTCAGAAAACATTAATATTCAGATTTATTTTTTAATAAAATACCCACACAGCCAATAGCTACACTTTTTGAAAGCCCGTTTGCCACATGAGGCCATTTCAAGAAGATAGGAGGGCACTGAAGGTTCCTCTTGGAAATCCTGAACAGCTCCACACCAGGTCTCCCACACAGCATGTCAGGAGCCAGCTCGGTGCGTGCTGCCAATACACTTCATCAAGTTAAGACTAAGAACAACACTTTGGGAAACCCACTATACACAAGAGCCCCCTTACGCCGTAGGCTTCACCTGATGAAATGTTATGCTTTTTGTGGGATCTTTTACATCTCTCCACACTAAACACGAGGTCTGGACTTTAAAAGGAAGGGCTACTTAACATCTGTATTTTTTTTCCAAATTAATGAGTATTGTATGTGCCAAAGTTAGCGCAATCACATAAAATCGGGCTGGATTATGACAACCTCTGTCCTCACTCCTGTGTGTCCCACCTACCATCCAGCCAGGAAACATGAGGGCTGTCACGACAATAAAACTCCATGTTAATACTCTCTGGGGTAGAAATACCCTATTAGCCAATTACTGCTTACTTTTTTTTTTACTTCCAAATAAGTACAATTTTGTGCCATTCTGACGAACACATCCCAATCTGCAGGCCTCTAGCAAGCAAGATTTGGGCTTTTCATTTCGTTTTTAAAGTTTTGTGATGTCTTCATTGGACCAAATGCCCAGATTGCAATGATATGGTTAAACCACGTGCTGGTTTAAATGCCAAACCTCAGCGCTCTGTCCTCTGAAGTGCATGTGTTCATCTGGGTTAATAAGCATTTTGCCATACACCAACTCCCGCCTTCATTTGCTTCTGTTTAATGATGACCATCCCCTCCTGCCCACATGTATCCTCGTCTCTGCACTGCTTGTTGAGCCATCAAGACACACCTTTGTTTCATTTAGTATGCAATTTTCACCTCTGACCCAAGAAACTAGTCTTAGGCTTCCTGAACTTTATTGCCTGTTAATAGACTGCTGGCTCTCTTTTCAGCAGTCATAGAAATGGTGGAGAGACATTTAATTGAAAAGAGGGACAAAGCTAGAGCCTGAAAGGCAAAGTCAGTAGGGCTTAAACAAAAAAAAAAAAGAAAAATCCAGCAATAATATGTTTGAGGAGGTTTGGATATTCTTTACAAGTTCGTGCCTCTTTACACAAATAAGAAAGACATCATTGATTTAATTATCTTCCCAGGGAACAATGGTGTAATACGCTGAATGGTGCTAAATGATTGATCTGGTAATTCATCTTCTGCTAACAGCTATCTATGCATTTTGTTTCTCTCCAGTCCTCAGACCGATGACATTAGCAGCAATGTCACGGAGCAGCGCTGGGCTTTCATAAAACACCCACAGATGCTCTTTCCTGCCAGTGTTTAGGGACACATGGTTATAATTTTGTCTGTATTTCTTTGTCGTAGATTACTTTTAACTACATCTGTTCAATTAAAATAAAAAAGAAAGACACAGCTAGAGCCCATCAGCTTTATATCAGAACTAGCCTTCTAATGAAATAGGGAGATTTAATTTTGTAAGTGTTCTGATGAGTGTGAGATACCCTTCTGTTTTTTCAGAAGTTCTGTTTGGTGAATAGTTAAGGAAAGGACATTATTACAGCATAAGGATATTATTGTACATGGAAAGGCATTATTAAAAGTGATTTACTGTTCCATGTTAGGAAACTTATAGGAAAAGTCTGATAATATATTAAACTTGTTTATTATGGACTTCATATAATTTTTGAATAATGCCGCTTTTTCTTTTGACAAGAGCAATAAACTCTGCTGGTATAGACATACGTTGATTATCCCAAGTCAGCTGTGTTGCTTAAAGAAACATACCCAAACAATCAGCTCCTGACAGCTGCATCTCTTGTTATTTACAATAGCCATCACAGTAATAACTCACCATTTCTATATTAATAAGGCAGTGAAATTTATTATGATGGTATTGAAAAGTTATTAAGTACTGCATCCCAAGTGACAAAGTACCACAGCACTGTCACTATCCAAAAGCAGTTGCCCATCCATCACAAAGCTTTCCAGATGGTCCTGCATCTTTATCGCTCCCAGGTTGGTGACATCACCTGTTCACCCACTCAAAATTGATGATGAAAGCAAACAGATCTATCTTACTTACATTTACCAAATCAATTTAATTTTACAGGCCATGGCTTAGTGACATATTGACTGTTTTCCTTAATGGCATCTACTGTACTTAATGCAAAGAACTCATCTTTGAATCCTGGCTTGCATAATGTGGCATTTCATAATAAATTTCTTATAACATTTTTATTTAATGGGAAGAATTATGATTGTTTGTCAGTTCTATTAGATGTAATTATTATTCTCTTCAGTTTAATATTTTTTATTTTTCTTTCTGCTGTTGTCTTTCTTAATGGCTAAATTCAATTTACTGGGTTTGGCTTTTAAAGTGACATTTGGCATATCTCAATTTTTTTTCTTCATATTTTGATAATCTCACAAATCTACTCCAGTGTCAGCTTTTCTCTCTGTTAATTTAATGCTATTACCTGCTTCAACACAGTGTCACTGAGCTCAAAATCTACCTTGGTGGTTTTTAAATAAATAACAACCACTTGGTTTTGGAGAGGAATACAAACTCCTGAAATATCCCCTCAGTTCTGCTCTGAAGACGACAACAAAACTTCCTTCTCCCCTTCCCACTTCTAACTCCACTTGACTCTTATGGTTTCACTCTGCTTCCCTTGAGAGTTAATGCTCCTCCTGATTAAATTAAAACCTCAGTGGTTTTGTGGGGAACCCATACACAGACCTACAAAGAGGTTTCTGTGGCTTTAGACTGTGCCATAAAATGTGACATTTCCTGCCCTCAAGGTCAAGGACAGAGTGGAGCATCCACTGAGGGTGGAGAGACAGTGAATTCTACACAAACCATTCGAGGTTTAATTAAGACAAAAGTTTCTGTGAGGTTTTACAGCTGTGCCACACCAACACCTGCTCAATCTCTTGCACTGGACAAAAGCCTCTTCCTGAAGCTGTTGCCACACAGACTCTGGGTTGGCTCAGCCCCACGAGCAGGAGCCCCAGTGTGAGAGATGGCTCAGGACAGAGGGCTGGCAACCACTACAGCCTCTCAGCTACCTTGTGTGATACTGTTTTGAATGTTTTCTGAGAACAGTTCCCTTGGGCAGCTCAAGAGGGAGCTTTGCAGATCTTGTTTGTGCTCCCCTTCCAGTGAGCAGCAGGTTTGCCTGAGCAAAGGAGGGTTGTGGTCTTTGCCCAAAAAAATCAGAGCATCAAATCCCACCAACCTCATCATGCCAGAGTCTGGTTAATCATGTTAATCAAAGAATTAGGAGAACTGAGAAAGAATTAGGAAGTAGGGAACAGCAGAGGAAAGAGAACATTGGGCTAAGGCTGCTTGATCCCCCTGTCCTAAGCCTTTCCATTCATGTGGAACAACCCAAAGGACCAACAGCTTTCCTTCACCATCAATATATTTAATTCAAACTGAATGACAAGCCCACCTGCTCATATCTTGCTATTCAAGGACCTGGTGTTTGCTCATTTGCAATGATAAAGTGCCTGTTCTCTGAGCAGGGAGAAAGTTGATGATAACAGGCAGGGGCTGGTTGGGGTGCACAGCTGACATGGACTCTTGGACCAAAGCTCTGCTCACAAAGCGTCTGTCAGCCCTTCTACAGGACTCCTAATGCTGCTGCGGCAGTGTCTGACTCAGTCACAGCCTCACCACAAGACCCAGATGCAAACAACAGAAGAATTCAGGCTGGTAACACTCACAGCACCGTAAGCAATGTCCTTTTTGTACACAGCTTTGGAGGGGCTGTCTGGAGCACCCTCGTGCACACTCACCCCAGGCAAGATATACGGTCTGAACTCCATCCTCTGTGCACTGAACACTGTGTCCCTCACTGAGAGCTTAACACAGCAGCTAAGCACGTGCTTAGCTCAAACACCTGGGTAATCCTGCTGATGATAAGCCCGTGCCTAAGTGCTTTATTGGATCTCAGCCAGAGCGCTCTCTGCCTTGCAAAGCTGAGCTCCAAATGGGATAAAACATCACCTATTTGCTGAAGACGAGGCAAGGATGTCACCCCCACCTGCAGCTGCCAGAAGGGGATGATCTGTCGATCCGGGGGAGAACATGCTCTCTGCAAGACTGGGTTGGTCTTGTATTGATCAAAAAGCAGCCCTACCTCCCACTATAAAACAAATTCTTCCTTTTTAATTCCAAATTACAGAACAGTCCACATCTTCATTCCTGCTTTAGCTTCAGTAATAATTTTGCAAAAATCCCGGGAGTCTCTATACTGCTGAAATCCATACGCAAGGAGAAAACATAGGCAAGGAATCTGTATTATACTTCCCTGCATTCCAGACACCTGGTTGACTGTGGAGCTGTTTTGCACGTTAATACTGCTCAAAACAACTCAGGAAAAAAACAAGATTTGGTCTGTAAAAGTCAGGGCGGTGTGAAAGTGTCAGACACCAGCAGAAAACAAAGGGTTTTTTTATCTAACACAAGGACACTCTCCATGTCCCAAAGAGAAATATTCAGAAGTGATGAAGTCTTTGTTCCTTTTATTTTTCCTTTTTGAAAGAGACATTATCTGCTGTTCTCTCCCTGAGTGACTTCACTGACTACAAGGGAGTCATCTCCCTCAGCACTGTCATTGTTTAACAAGAACAGCCTAATTAAGACGTGTGAATCCCATGTGAAGTTATTTAGATGATACTTTTTGCTCTGTTTATATTTTTTGAAGTAAATTCAAAAATATGCTGCTTTCAACATTCTGACATAGGTTTTTCCAAAGGAGGACCCAAAAATTGGGGCCATCATCTATACAGAGAGAAGAATTAGCTGATTAGAAGTTGATTAAAAGTTTTTGGATGCTAAGAAAACCAAGCTATAGGTTTAGATCCTACAACTCAGATTTGGGAGCACATACATTAGATTCCATCTCTAAAAGCCTTTACATTTTGTAACTTATTATTTAATTTTTAGAGAGAGATGGTACATCTAGACCGCAGAATCTCAAATAAACCTAAATTTAATTTTAGAACTGCCAAAAGAAAGCCAAAGAATTAAAGCTTCAAATTGCAAGTATTCCAGTCCCTACAAACTAGTGGAGAGCCTCTATTCCAGAGCAATTTTTAGGAAGCTGTGCCGTTTTCTCCAAGGACTCACATCAAAAATGTTAGAGGAGACATAAATAAATAGCCAAATGGCCTCCTAATTTCCATTTAGAAGTAATAGCATCAGCTCAAGCATACTCTACCAAATATGAGTTGTTTTTCAGCCTCACTGGCATGACAGGAAAATATACTCTGCTCTATAAACAGATTATATGCTGCTTTATAAAGCTCTAAAATATTTTCTACTTCTGTGACAGGTTTGATTTATAGGAGTTTATTGCTCCTGGTTTTGCCCTCCTAGTAAAGAAATAAAAGTTTGGGATAAAAAGAGCTGGGAAGAATTTGTTCTTATGAATGAGACTTTGAGTTTGCAACAGCAGTGAGAGACCTGAATTTTGACACTCAACGTCCTCTGGAAGGTGCTGGCCAAAGGAAGGTGCCTGTGCTTTGGTGACCCAGTCAAGGGCTTGCTTTGAAATACTCTCCCAGTTGTTTTTCATAGCAGGGCATGAACCACGGTGAAATAAACTAAATTTGCTTTCCCTTGCTTTTGTTAAAAAAAAAAAAAAAAAAAAGAGAGAGAGAGAGGAATTACTGCCATCCCTTAAAAGCTTGTTTTCTTTGTTGATTAGGCAGCAGTCAATTTTCCCTTCTCAAACAACCACCGAGCAACAGCCTCCCGACCCCCTCGGATGTTCGGGCTGCCGGCAAACACTAAAACCTCGGTGACAAACTGCAAAAAAGCTCAACCTTTCCCCCTGTCCGGTGACCCCCTGTTCGATTTGTGCTTTAGTTAACCAATACCTGATTAGATAATGCTCAGCTCCAGGCCCGCAAAATGAGATAAAATCCAAATTTATGGCTTTTCATTTAAACTGATCTACAGCACTCTAATCACGACCCAAGCACAACTACATCACAACAAATTCTCTTTGTCCCAGAGCGTGGTTTATGGCTGAACTGTATAAATGGACACAATAGACATTATTTTCTTGGACTTGTTCTGGCAAAACTCTGCATCGATGCCGTAGGGAGTCTTGCTACAGGAGAACATAGGAACAGGCTCCATGAAATTCCTCAGACTTCTGCTGCAAATTTTTCTTCTTTATCAACTGCCTGGCTGCAAAATTTAACAGCACCAGTCCTCTGGCTTCCACTTCTCTCTCGACCACTACAGGCTAATCCCAGAATCAACTCAGATGAATATCAGTCAGAAAAACTGGAAGTCAGAAGTATCCCACAGCTGGAAATACCCAAAACTGTGACAACCTTTTGCAAGGGAATAAAAATGTCCTTTCCAAAAATGCAGTTACAGTCCAAATTTGTGTGTGGCTGTAAACTCTTCCCTCCAATGTGCAAGAAGGGTTTTGGTTTAAAATTGTCTAATGTAAGACTCTACACTACTCACCAATCCTAAACAACTGCAAACAAAAAGAGCAAATATTTCACAGTAAAAACAAAATATCGGTAGCATCAGAAAAAGGCTGAGGAAGATGCTCCCATTTCCTTCTAAAAATACTTTACTATGTTTATGTTAATATTTTCTCAAAAAGAGTCTTCCTTCATCATCTCTGAAAGCCAAACACCATTGTACATTCAGTGTTTCACCTTAAACTCAGATAAAATAGAAAGATTAATTTTTCCAGTAACTTAATCATCCTCTCTGCAGCCACAGGAGAGTCTACTCAGGAGAACTAAATAAGTACACAAGCATTAGCAATGTTGCAACCCCACAATGTATTTCTTGGAGCACTTCACATATGAGGTGAAGAAAGGAGTAAGCCAGGACACAGCAAAACACCTTCTTTGGCCTGTGGGACCAGTATGAGCAGGTTGGGACACCTCACTTTTTGAAGCCTCCAGACACAGCTGAACTCTGTAGCACCGTGTGCTATTCTAGGAATTACAGGTAATCAAACTAAAGAGAATACTGTGACAGAATCTACATCAGTGCGATTCACTCATCAAGTAAGGATCATTGTGGGGAAAAAAAAAAAAAGATTTTATAACCTCTCATACCACATGTCAAATCACTTAAACCCACAGTCAGTGCCATACAGACATTTTGGTTCCATCCTTCCTCCACTTAAGGTCAACAATGAAATTTCACCTCGATATCAGCAACAGCAGAATGAATTCTCATTTGTTAACTGGCTTATTGGCAGCTGGCTGGACAAATGCCCTGTTTTTCAAGAGTGCCCTTCTAAAGCAGAAAACAACACCACCAGAAAAGCTTGAATTCCCAGGATAATACTTAAACCTCAGTAAATGACACCTTTCCCCTCACCATCCCACACTGCCTTAGTCCACACACCAGTAACAGCTTCTTTCCCACTTTTATATCTCAAACCACAAGCCCAAGGAAGTGGTGGATTCCAGAGGAATGTGATTGTGAGTATCTGGGCAGCAATGGTCACCAGGAAAGTCTTCCCCAGCACTACCAGTTCCCTCTCATCCATCCTTTAGCCCTCTATGTGCACCACTATGTGCCATTTTACTTACTGTGTAAACTCTGGTAACCAACATTTCTTTGTCTCCTTTCAGCTACAATAAAGGTATTTAAACCCACTTGTTGGAAAAATATTCTGTTTCAAGCTCCCCTGGGCACCACAGAATGCTGAGTGAGTGACAAAATTGCAGAGGGACCTGACTGTTGATTTTGTGTGATTTTGCTCCAACAGCTTTTCAATAGTTTCCCCCAGCTGTCCCAAATATATAACACTATTCAAATGGCACGAGTCCTGCAACTTGAAAGGGGTTCAAGTCTGCCAGCTGGCCTTCCAGCACTATCAAGATATTAATTTCTTCTTGGGATATCTTAGGCTCCAATATCCTAAATATTTCAAGCAGGAAAATGAGTAATATCATAGCATTTAATCCATATCTGAATATGTGAAAATCGAGATGGGTTTCTCTCAGTTTTAGTGGGGTTATCCTGCACTCCAACATTTGAGAGTCCAGTCTAAAATACCCAAATTTGGGAATATGTTAAACCTGCAGGTACAGCCATATCTCAACAGTTTTTCCTCAGCTTCTATTATCAATATCTGAACTTAATTGTGGTGTGGTTAAAGGTCAGATTTTATGGTTTCCTGGTGCCTTTTTCAAATAATAAAGATTTCTCACTAGCAATTATATTGCATCAGAGTCTGTTAACTCGGCAGAGTGCTGCCAAGTCTATAATTTCTCCTGACACTATTCTGTCATATTGTCACAGGTCTCGAGAGTTTAAACAACTGGATGGAAAGTTGGGAATGAACTCACAGAGTGTTTATAGACAGTTAAGAGCAAATCAAACCTCCATTTCCACCATATCTGCGAGGCTCTGCTCCACAGCAGAACTGCATTTTTCCTGGGAAAATGAACTCCCATCTCTCCAGAGGTCAGCCATGCCCCTGGAGAGCCGTGCAAACTCTGCACTGCTCCCCTTATCAGAAACCAAAGGAAACGTGCAGATGGAAAACTGAGATTAAACTCCGTTCCTACAGCACATTGTTAAAACTATGAATAAAACCACGCAAGAACATTGGTTACCTCATAACACAACAGCAACATACAGCACTTGATGTCTAAATCCCTGACCTGACCATGGACCAGCAGCTCAGCCAGCTCCACAGTGATATCTCAGTGTCCCCAAAGGCAGGGAAAGCAGAAGCCAACCCCAGTACTCACCAAAGGAGTCCCTGAGCTCCTTCAGGAAAAGGAACGTTTCACAGAGCGTCTGCAGAAGTAACATGACCCACACCATCCCCACGTGTGCTGGGTCTGACACCAGCATCCAAACATACTCCATCATGTGAATGGCAAAATTCCCATTAAGTTAAATAAAAGCAGGACCAACACCCCAGCTCTTGAGGTCCCCAAGTAGCACCAGGTTCTTCAATTCCGCCACACAACACTACATTTTAGGGCTGTTCTAATCATCACTGACAGAAAATGACAATTGATACCCTGAAAGCAGCACCCAGTTTCTTTTCAAACCTAAAGCACAGTGACTTTTGCAAATCCCTCACCCACAAACAGACTGCAGGACTATTCAAGACTAGACTAAAAATGGTACAGAAATGTTCCAACAACACATCACCTGCCAACATCCAGACAGACAGAATTCATGCATGAAGAGCAATATTAATTCCTGACTTTTTTCCTCTCTCAGTTGACACTTGTCTCCATGCAGAAAGTGCCAAAAGGCCACAGAGCAGTTGGTGCACACAAATATGCTCTGGTTGCTGCAGGATCAGACTCAAATTCTGCAAATAATAACGTTTATAGACACACAAGAACTCAACAGACCGAAAGAGAGTTCAGCATCTTACCTCCCAACCGTAACTGGAATCTTTGAGGTGTGGTCGCTGCTCTCCTATAAAAGGGCCAAATTTTTCCCCTGCTTCAATCTTCCTTTTGGTCCATATCCCTAATCCTGCTCCAGGAACGTTGGATTCTCGGAGCTCAAACTCTGAAGGAATAGGAATGTCATCGGGAATGTATATTGGAGCCTTGTAAGGAGAGCTCTCCTTTGGCGTGAAAGCTTCGCTGGAGGTTGCTGGAGAAGACGGCTCTTGGATGCTGACGGATGTTGGACACTGAACATTTGCAGCCTCTCCATCAGCTTCTGGCGCTTCCTCCAAGGGAAGTTCGGGAAAGCTCTCGTACAAACATTCATCACCTGGAAAAGAAAGCCAAACAGTAGGATTTGAAATACCCTGACAGATTTCACATATGAAACCATTTCAGCCTGCACACACAGAACGGAGAGGATGGTTTGGTAGGCGGGCGGCACCTTCATCAATCACTAATCCTGCAGCAGAGCCTCACCCTGGAAGGACATGAGCCTTTTCTCTAGTGTAGGCCTGGGGGTACACAGTGTTTCTCAATATTCCTGACATCAAAAGTGGTTTGCATCACTGAGCACAAGCGAGGGAATTACATACAGATGTATAGGCAGGCACACCCACTGTCCAGCCCGGCCCGGATACGGCGCTTTGCGTTGCACACGCTTTGAAATCACAACTGAAAGCCAGCATTACACATTACAACTGAAATCTAAGAGAATTGAAAAGCAGGAAAGCTTTACTGGTCTTTCAGAGAGACAGATTGAACCTAAAGTAGCCAAAATTAAGTTTGATGGCCTCCAATTAGTCTTTGGAGGAAAGGATCCAGCCTACCACACAACTCCTGGCAAGAGCTTCAGCTGATGTAAATCAGTGTATTACCATTGACCTCCAAGAAATGCAATGGTTTAAAATAAGCTCAGGATCCAAGCAGCACCTTATAGAGAACATGAACCTTCTCTTCTTACAGTTGCAAAAAAAACCCAACAAAACAAAACACAAAAAAAACCCCAAAACCAAAAAACCCAGGGCAGATCCAAAACCCATTAAAGAAAACCTTCATCTCTGGGGCTTAGCCAGCAAACAAAAACTAAAAAAGAAAAACTCACTGTTTTTGACAGCTGAAAATATAAGACCGATTGTAAATTCCTTTTAGCAAAAAAAACTGAGTTACTTCAGCAAGGCCTTTAACTGTACCAGCAATGCAGTGCTCAGCCCAATAACACATGCAAAAGGAGCAAAAAGACCACTAACCAAGAAAACTTCTTAATTATTTACATTCATTTAACTTTATTAATGTTATTGGATTTTTATATACACCAGAACTCATTCCACTTAATTCAAACCTAAACAGGAGGTGAGAATACTTTTCTCCAAGGACTGAAATGGAGAGACTGGGTATTTAAGACCTGAGCATGAGGATATTTGCATAATATGGTTGGCCCAAAAATTAAAGCGTTACGCTGGGCTTGGCACTCAGAACGACTCTGTTTCAGTGAAGAAACAGGAAACTTTAAAATGTTCTTTCAATTTCTTGCTCATTTAAGAAACTATCCATGGTAGATTAGCACCGTATGCCTTTTCCACTGGAAACTGGTCATAGCCCATTGTCTCTCACATCTTTGTTACATATTATCTCACGGTTTTATATCTGTACTTTCATGCTTCTGGTACTGCCGAAGACAAACACTGGGACATAACAAATCATTGGAATAGATTGCTCCCATCACAGGACTGGCAAACTGGATTCTTCATCTGTGAGCAATTTATTCACAGCCATGAACTGTTTTTCTTTCTTTTATGTGGCACTGGCTATGACCTCATACATGTCACAAGAAAGTTCAGCTACCCGTTCCCTCGGCATCTGGTTTGGCAGACTCTGCCTGCACTTTAACAATTGAACCCAATATTGATTACTTTGTCACTTTTCTAATACCTGGTGCTCTGAGAACTAGAAAATCATGACTGACTCCACCATTTATCTGAGAAGGACACACAGAGGGATTTTCCATTGCTTATGGTGCAGAAATCCTGCCATCCTGTCATAGTTCAGTGGTGCAGAGTTTGGCAAAGATGCTCAAGGGCTCGTCAAAGCACCAGTGCAGAGAGCTTTCTCTGTGCCTACCGCTTATGAGCCCATTCCCATACTTTCCTGCCCACAGCAACACTCATCCTGGACTCCAAGGAAGAGGAAAAATGACATGGAAAGGATAGAGACACAGCTCCACCTGGATGCCACCACTCACTTCGCTCTGCTCTGAGACAAACACACCAGGGGCCATCTCTTACACCATGGCACTGCTGCTGCTCCCAAACACAGCTCTGCTCCAGTGTGGTGGGAAGGGTGACAGAGGTTCATCCACAGCTCCTGAGTGCCCCCAAAACTCCCATGGGCTCCCTGACTTCACATGCTGGTAGCAATGCTGCATCCAGCCAGGGCAGGCTCACTGCCGTTCAGATGTCTTCCCCCAACTGTTTAGATTGCAGTCCTGCCTAAAAGACTTCAGCTGTTTTTGAAACAAGGATAAAAAAAACTCCAACCCATGTATACACATGGGGTGCAGGAAGAGAAATCGCTCAAGGAAAGTGATCTGGATGATGATAAGCACATGGCTCATTGGAAGGGGGGTCTGGGGGATAAAATCTTCAGGCATCTAAATCCCACTGATTTTCCATGACAGCTGGGTACATGACACTCAAGCTCCTTAAAAAGCCTATCTCACACAGTCACTGTGGTTTTCCCTGTCCCACCGAGCAGCGTCCCATAAAACCAAGGTTCTCCTTGTGCCCCACAGTCAACTCTCCTCCACCAAATAACAGAGAAACTCAGCCAAACAATTTAAGTCACAGCAAGCAATGACCTGCTCCGTGCCTTTCCCAAAGGCACCTTCCTCAGTCCCGCTTGCCAGCAGCGCCTGCCCATGAGCCAGCACAAGGCAAGCCTTAAACGTTTAGCAAGCGCAGCTTTACAGATGTTTCTTCTTCCCCAGGGACAGTCCAATTTAATTTCTCTTTCTCAGACTCAAAGGCCTCGGTTATACTTATCTCAGTCATTCTGGCTACGCTCGGTTTTAGCCATATAGGGTCAAACCTGCAGCTGATAAATTGGCCTCTGGAAGCCTGGCAGGGAGACAAGTCCGTTTGCTGGGTCTATTGTGCCTCCTTTGATTTCCAGCAGCCACACCCGATGTCGTCGTTAAACACTGGCTTTCAGCTTGAAAGCTCTGGAAAATATAATAGGCCTATGTGCCCCAAAGCCCTAACAGTGTGGGTAGAACAGATTACTGAAATAGACTTTTGCCTGAAATAGCAATGTATTCTAGAGAAAAAAAATATATATATTTTTAAACCTCAAAATAAACACAGAGTTGAATTATGACTGACCAAGAGGTGGGAAGACCACTAAGATGTATTTGTGAAATTAATGATATAAGGAGTTATATTAAAAATCAATGTACATGAACCAACGATCTGGGCCCAATTTTCAAAGGGCGTGTGACTATTCCCCTTAAAATTTACACCCACATGAATCAGAGGGACTTCCAGCAAAACCATAGGATATTGACTGACAGAAAACCTTTGTAAGGTTAGGATTAAACCCAGGGACTTTGTTGATATGCATCATTTTCACAGTGAACTGCAAATCATTCACACAGTCAGCACTGCAGTTTTGAAATTCAAGATGGCTTCTTTAAATTCCAATAATTATCCCCACTAGAAATGGGATGAAATAAGAAATGAGGCCCCTGATAAGGGAAGAGATGAGGTTAGGTAGTGTGGAAGCTTAGATATTAGCCTCCATAAAGTTCTTCACCGCTATTTTACAAATAAAAACATGACCAAGCTTCAAAGGAAACCCAGGAGGAAAGGTTAATTGCTGCTAAAAGACCAGGGTGGACACCTGGGTTTGCACTTTTGACACAACCTTGCACGCCAGCAGGAAAGAGTCCATGTGGCCACGCGCTGGGGAGGTGCCTGCTGAGGATGGGAGAGCAAAGTGCCAAAGCCACCACTGTTAGTGCGGGGCCTGGGGTCATTTCGAGACTGAGAGGCCTCCTGTGCACGGCTGGGAGGAGGAGAGGACTTCCTTCCACCAGGATGTTTCTTAGCAGTTTCAGCACACTCTTCCTCTCCAAGAGCAATTAGGGGAGAGGCACTAATGACAGAGAGGCAGAGGTTGCTGAACACAACCCAAACCGCTTTCCCCTGGCTGTGACTGCGAGCGAGGCAAAGACGTGCTGCTGTCAGAGCACACTCGGCCACACGCTCAGTGAGACTGTGACTTTGTGTAGCTGAAGTGCCACATGATGGCATCTCACGTTGAGCCTGTCACGTTTATCAGTGTTTCAGGGCAGTCTTAAACTCAAGCTTCACACAAAGTCCTCCAAGGATCAAGTCTACACCCAGACCTGCAGAGTCAAGCCACCCATAACAAACAGAATCAGACCCATACAGATGACCCACTCTTTCTTCAGGCTAGTAGTGCCTGAGGATATACATCCCCACAGTGACTGTTGACTGATAAACACTCTAGCACATAAGGTGGGGCAAACACTGATCTCTTCTCTGTGGTGACCAGTAAGAGGACCTGAGGGAATGGCCTGAAACTGTGTCGGGGAGGTTTAGGTTGGATATTAAAAAAGGGTTCTTCACCCAAAGGATGTTTTGACGTAGGCTCCCCAGGACAATGGCCACAGCACCAAGGCTAACAGAACTCAAGGAGCATTTGGATGACACTCTCAGGCACGTAATGTGACTCCTGGGGATGGTCCTGTGCAGGGCCAGGAGTTGGACTTGATCCCTGTGGGTCCCTTTAAACTTGGCATATTCTGTGATTCTGTGAAATCCAGTTCTCTGCATTTGGATTCATGCATGTGGCCACCAGTGACTGAATCATAAACTGGATGGCTGATTACTCCAGATGAAAGAGGTAGGCTGAAAGCAAAGGCATCTAGAGAGCCTACTTCAGAATGCCATCACCTTCTGAGCAGGATAAAGTAAGAGCTGAGATAAATGTGGAAGTGGCTCTTTGCGATGAGAAGAGACACAGAGTTTCATGCCTGCAACTTCTCAAAGGTGAGAAAGATGACCCCTAGTCCCAAAGATTAGACACCAGGAGAACTAACTATTTGATGGGAGAATTCCATCACACGTCAGGAGCTTTGAGCTCCACCAGCTCTATTGACCATGTCTGATACAGGCCTTCGGGAGGGATGCATTGGTGAAGGCTTTAGGGAGCACAGTAGGATCAGGTGAATTCATCCCTTTCTCCTGTACTGCAAAGCCCAGAATGTACTGCAAAGCCCAGAATCAGATCCTTGAAAGAGACCAGCGAGCATTTACATTTGTTTGACCTAGCATTACTATTCAGCACAGAGGAAATCAGCCTGGAGTATTTGCATGGATATCTGAAAAGGAGACAGGCATTTCCTGTTGCATACAAATGGACACCTTTATCTGAATTTCTGTTTGAACAAGTATTAAAGAAAAAAAAAAAAACCTGCTACAGGCAGAGACTGATTGATTACAAAATATATCCACATCAGTCTAGAACACAGGAGGTCAAGAAAAGCAGAAAATTAAGAGAAGAAAACCCATTAGCTTCAAAAGGAACACACACAGCCAGTGGTGAAGGAAATGGGAGCCACCTGACAGTCCACACCAGGTGGTCATGACTCAGAGGGGGCCAGAGGAGAAGCAGAGAAGGATCCTCCGTTTTAGAAACATGCAGAGATTGGATTACTATCTCCAGGCCCAGGAGGGACTCTAGCCAAGAGCTACATTACTCTACTTGAACACTTTATCAGTTAACGTACCTGAGACTGGTTTGTGCCGCTCCCTATTCACAGAACTGTTCTGTGGAGCTGGACCTAGTGACGATTATTTATTATTATTTGTACTGTAACACAGTCTGGGGGCCCCAGGCAGGACCCCATTGTGAAAAGCATCAGACAGACCTAATCAAGAGAGATTAGATTCTAAACAGACTAGAGCTAGTAATTCCCAGTTAGGTAAAAATCATGAAGCATGGGAGAGAAACACTGTTTTACAAATAGCAAGTTCCATTGTACAACAAAAGAGATTAAAAGCACTTTTAGAGATAAACATGGCACTTGAAGCTGTTCTGAATCATTACTTCAATTACAAAGGAAAAATACTTTCACAACCATTAGCCTTCAAACACATGGGGATTTTGCATATTTGTGTTACTTGACCCTAATACAAGTATGAGAAAACCAAAGCTGCCCTGAACACACTCAAAAGATCCAGCCCCAAAAATCTCACTCACGGATCACACAATGAGAGCAGGGGGGACCAAAGCACCCTTGCGGTGGCCCCAAAGGCCAGATTCTGATTTCTCTTACACAACTGTTAAATCTAAAGTAATTATTTTAGACTTCCACCAAGGAAAAAACGAGATAAGTGTCTGCCCTGGACTTTGCCAAAGTTACTCGAATTTCCTTGGATTGACACTAATGTGACAAAATGAGAGGAAAATGTGGTGCCCAGATTTCAGCCTTCCCTTCGTGCTCGTGACACTGCTGATCACAGAGGGCATTTGCCCAGCAGAGCCTCCCACAACTCAGTGCTGAGCCGCGAGGAGCAAACCCTTCTGCGTGCTGGCAGAAGAGGGAGTTGTAGGAAAAGCTGCGCAGACAAAGGCAGAAGAAAAAGGCAGCTCGAGGCGGCCTGAGCACAGCTTTGGGCCCGAAGTACCTAAATCACCAACTTCCCGTGGTGCTGCACCATGGGCAGCAGAATCTACACGAAACACAAAGGGAGCTCAGCTGGGGGCACCACTCCTGTGCAAAGGGCTTCAGGCTGAGCTCATGGCGAGATGCACATCAGCAACAACAGTGCAGATAATGCACAAGTCAAATTAAAAACCTTCCTTTCACAGGAGTAAGCTTTTGCTTCCTAAGTTACAGTGTCTGCAGAAAACAACCCTGAAACAAGAGGCTCGCACTGGGAGCAAAGTGAGCTCCAAACAGTAGGTGAGCACCAAGCACTAGAGAGAAATCTGTCCACAGGCAAGTGAGAAAAGAAGCTAAACACACTCAAGAGCATCAGGTCTTTAGGAGAGGATAACTTCAGCATTGCCAAGCATTGGTACTAGACCAGCGAATTCATAATACAGTAACTGTGCAGGGACCTGCCCGTCGTCTCTAGCAATTCTCACCATCAGCCCCTACAATAACTCATAGCGTTTTGTGCTCTGTCTAGTGTCATTCATGTCTAATTGAGTAACACAGTCAAAAGCATCTGATGTGGACCAGACGCTGGCTTTTAATTAGGGTCCAGCACTGAGAGACTACGGGTCAAATTCTACTTTCATTTGCATGGGAGCTGCTTTCCTTGATGTCGGGGGAAGTTGCACCTGCACAACTGGAAAGCAAAATTTGGCTGCTTGTGTTCCTGTGCACTTTCCATATAAATTACTGTACTACATGCAGCAACAAAGGATTATAAATGTTGGCTGGCACGCACTGAATTTATTTACAAGTTAAGTCTAATTTTATTTATAGTTCCAGTACAATCATCTCTGGTAGAAATATTTATGTTATCTGTACTTCTGGTCTGTTAGAGTCTACTGCAATCATAAACACCGCTGAAAAATTATTCGCAGTTAGCAGGGTTTAAACTACCCATTATATCACTAGCTAGTGCCAATAAACTTTGGTGCTGGTTGATAAAGTTTCCTCAATGGAATAAATATATATTTGACTTTCAAAACCTTTCCTGGGTTACACAGAGTGGGGGGTAAGACAAGAGGGAAATGCCAGCTGTAGGATTTGATATAGTGAGAGCCAGATCTGCAGCTAGCAAGGAGCCTAAAGAGATCCACAGCAGCTGGGAGGCAGCCCAAAGCCTGCTCAAACTCTAATAGCTTAAGTTTGTATCTTAGTAACATATTTGAACTGAAGGGAGCTGCAGCAGCTAACACATACTCACTAATGCCCTTCGTGACTCTCTATCTGGAGTAGACCCAAGTAAAGAGAACAAAAAAAAAACTACCTTGAAATTTTGAGCCCTAGGTACTGGTCACTGCTAAAGGTGGAAAATGGATTAGAGGAACCAGCTTTTGTTCGTTGTTCAGTTGCCATAATGGTAAACATGACATACATTCTCACAGTGACATGGCACAAGAAGCCAACAACTCAGGACAGGGAGGTTAAACGTGAATTAGCGAGATGAGCCACCCATACAGAGAAAATACTAACTAGGAACAAAATTAACTAAATCTGTGTCAGCTGGGGTAAGACAAAAAAGGTAATGCACTTTAGCAGTCCCTTCAACAGTGAAAAACTACTGCTGCAAAAGAACATTTTTAAATAAGAACAATTACTTAAACCTACAGCATTATAATCAACACAAATGAAACTTTATCTCAGTGTAATAAATCAGTGTAACTGAACTTCTTTTTACTCATTAGCAGACCTGTACTATTTTGAACTGAGATATGTCACAAAGTAGCATTGGAAATCACATGCCTCTTTCCAACAGAAAGCAGTAATAAAAGATGACCATTCTACCAAATTATAATGAAGACAGATAAGAGAGTGAATTATAAAACAAAGGTTATAGATAGAGACTGAGCCTTGTAGAGGTAATGACTTTTAATTGGATTGAGTTTATCATATTTTCAGAGGTACAGCACAACCAGAAGAAAGGATTAGAATTATTTCCACATTTCATTATTTGGCATAATGAGAAAACAGAGGGAGGTCCACATCCCTGATGTGTTTGGTAAGCCACAGGAGATGTTGAACATGTCAGTATCTGGTAGAAAATGGTCCTGAGACACAAATGCATTCACTCCCTTATAATGCAGCAAAGTGTAATCACTCAGGAGAAAAAAAAAAAAAAGGAGAAGAAGAAGAAAGGGAAAAGAAAAAGCCAGGTAATAAAGATTTGTTTCAAAAGCACATTGTGAATAAAAAGGAATTTAACCCCTTCCTGCCAGCAGCCACTTCAGCACTGGCCTACAAACACCTATGCATCTGCTTTGGGAAGCTGAGTACCAATAGCTTAAAGAGAACGAGCTGGTGATTGTCCCCATCCCCTCTTTCATGTACAGTCTCGGTATAGTCACACCATCAGGGCAAAAAGGCCCTGGGGAAACCATCAGGGCCAGGACCTGCATTGCCTGAATCCTAAAGGGCCTGCACTCCACCTGGGAAGAGTACAGGACACAGACCAGTGGGGAGAAGGCATCTCAGAATACCCTGAGTTAGAAGGGACCCACAAGGACCAGAGTCCAACTGCTGGCCCTACACAGGACAACCCCAAAAGGTTGGGGATGAAAGAGCAAGAGCTGAGGGATTATCAGAGAAGGCCTGGTGGACACAGCATGGTACCAATAATGTGCATGTTTATGTGTTATATCAAAGTATTCCAGGGAGGGATGGACTTTTGAGTAGCTGCCTCTGGAAAACTTGAGCTGCCACAGAGCAGAGAGTTTTGCACCAGCAGCCAGACAGCTTTTTAATTATGCAATTACAGTGAGAGAGCATTAATTATACTCGAGTGACACTGTGATACACTGTAGTTAAGTCCTTGAAGCAGTAACAGAAGTACTCATAACAAATACACTAATCAGGAAAAGTATCGGATAATTAATCCTACAATACTGTCCACTTCAAAAACTCAAGGTCTGGCAAGACTGGTTTCCAGCATTTGTTTCCGAGGAGATACAAGGCCACAATTTTTCCTGCAAGTGACTTCTCAAGAGAAGGTCACCCAGGAACACAGGGGACATACTTAGCTGATTGGAAAATCATGAATCTTAAGAGAGACTACCCTTCATGTCAGGTGTGTGGGTGGATTCTGCACCGTTCTAGGGCTTCAGGTTATGTTTATCCAACCTGTTTGGTTAAGTCACTTTTTTTGTGTGTGTGTGTGTACAAAAACCCTTTGGGACTGTTTTATTTCACCATATGAGGGAACAGTTTTATTCCTGCATGACAGCATTGTTTGGGGTGGGATTATTCCAAAACTGGGATGACAATTTGTTTCTGTTTGTCTCCAGGACACCCAGGTCCTTGGCTGGCACCCTTTGACAAGTTCTTCTCATTGGTATGTCACTCAACAAAACATACATGTTTTCTGAGTGTAAGAGTATTTTTGTTTCATTTTTTCCAGGAAAAAGAGCATTTGAACCAGATTTATCTACATTATCTCCACCAATTTCCTCCAGAGACTGCCCATTCCTCCAAACACTTCCACAGTTTATTCTGACAAATGAAATTCTACCTGTCCCAGCCATACATTTTAAATAAGCACTAATTAATTTTTAATCTCAACAAAATATTTATGGTCAATAAAATGTACTTGTGTTTCCTGCCGTATTTTAGAGGGCTGGTCTGTCCCAGTGAACTTGGGATTTATGGGGTCTCTTAAAGTCAGTGGGACTTCTGCCAGTGAGTTTACTGAAACAATCATTTCAGTGGGGATGCAGATGAGGTCTGTCCGTGGAACTGACAGCATTTACTGCAGACATCCAAGCACACTGGGGAAAAAGCTACTTGCTGCCCTACAACAAGCCCCAGAGCCCATGGCATTATGACTTCAAACAAGGACGGAGGCAAAAGGAAACTACACCCTTTAAGTACACCAAAATTCTGAGTTACCTTTCTAAAATAGTTTATTTTTTCTGGAAATCGTGGCATACATGAGTGTGATGAGCTGCAAGAATCTGTAGCAATTATTTTTCTTGGCCTTTACATAAGAGGCCAAGGGGAAACACCAGGCTTTTTGCAATCAAGACATCCATACAGAGGTAAAACAAGGGCCCAGCTCCTCAATCACCACAGGTTTCATGTGCTTCAGCCCACAAATGATGCTGAACTGGCAATGGCCACAGCTTCCTCCCTGTGCCCTGTCTGCATCCTCTGCTATGGGAAGGTTCTCAAAAAACAGAGGTTAGCTCTCCCCTGAAAATCCTTCATTTCCTCCCCACTTTCCCATTTCTTTCCCATTCCGCTCTTCTCAGAACTGTTTCATTTTCTTTTCCATGTTATTACCAAAAAATCATGGAAAAGGAAAACATTCAGAGAAGTTAGAGAAGAAAAAATCCAAACCCCAAATATTACAGCTTTGAGAGTTTTGCTGAGCCATCAGGAGACTTGTTTTAAAAGGAAAAGTGTTTGCAGAAATTTGGCAAATCCAGGATGTTGTCACCTCTTTCCTATAAAATTGTTCCTCGTGTAATTTAGAAACTCCTCCAAGAGTGTTTGTCTCGCTGTATTTTTGCCCAGCACGTCTCTGAAGGGTGTTTTCTCTGTGGTTGACTGCTTGGAGGTTTTCAACACTATCTAAGAGCTTTCCACTCTTGCCTCTCTCCCATGCTGGTGGTCTGTAGCTGGTTCTGGGAGGTGTCTGTTCCCTCTTTGACACATATTTTCAATCTCAGCCAAAAGTCCTTTGCTACTCCCTTCATTTGGACACAGACTAACATCTCTGTTCACCTCTTCTCCCTGTTCTGTGGGGGGAAATGAGTAAAATTCATTACATCCATCTGCGCTGCTGTAGTCACAGGGAAAAGTTGCACTGCCACTCTCGAGGACAAGAGCCCCACTGCCCATGGTGCCCTTGTCTCACGAGTTTGGAGACCTCCACACAAGGCAAAGCTTCACAGACAGAGGTATCACAGGCACAGAAACCACTGGGGAGTTTTTGGCCAGCAAAGACCAGAGTTTTTCAACTGCAGCTACTTAGAAAAAGATCAAGAAGATATCTCAGTACACACAGGACTAACAGGAAGGACCTCCTGGGCTCTCGCCTCCCTGGTCTATCAAACCAGAGCCTTTGCTTATACTGGGAGTGAGTAGCTCTGACACTGCAAGCTCAGTTGCTTTTGCAAACATATCCAGTAACAAATTCTCCCATTCCCTCTTGGGTTTCCCCTTTCTTCCACGGGATCATATTCTCTCATTTGCCTCAGATGAGCTCCATGGTGAATAGCTCATCTCTCCCCAGTGCTTTGAAGACGCAAAGAAGGACAGTATGGGAATGCCAAGTGTTCTCGTAGCACCAGTAGCCTGTTGCAAGGCAGCAGGAACGACACTCCTTATTCTGATCACATCCCCCCTCCAAAATCAACAGTGACACCAGTGTGAAACCAGAACGAGACCCCCGCTGTGAAACAGTTAACATCAGTTAGATCTAGTCTGACTATAAAAAAGGGGGAAAAAAAAGAGAATGAATACAGTTTATTTTACATGGCTTCCTGGTCAAAGCCTCAAATGTTTTGTAGATATTTATTAATATATATTAACTGCAAAGAAAGTTAGCTGCTAATGTAATTTATTCCCCTCTTTGTTCCATCCACCTTGTATCGCTTTCTATGGAGATGTTGATCTTGGAGAACCAGAGGGGTCCTGGGGAGCCGCTAACGGAGGGCAATAAATCAGCACTCTGAAAGCTTCTGGTTCATCCCAATAACTTGGAAGAAAATCTGAAAAATAATCTTTTTTCCTTTTTTTTTTTTTTCTTTTCCCCCCAAACTGGCAATCTTCACAAGCTCTATTGTTTTCACGTGCAGGCTGATGTGTGACAGCTTAAATAAATACATAGTTCTTAATGGAGGAAATTCAGCCTTCGTGTAACTGGATGCCATGCCATTAGAGACCTTGGCCCAGGCAGTGTTCTCCATCCCAAAGGATCTCACAGGACCCTACGAGCTCAAACTAACATGAGGCTGTTATATACTTCAATTCTACTTATTATGTCACTATGGACTAATCTTCTGTTATAGAGAGTACTTAACTATATATCTATTTATGTTTACGGACATGGATTTAAGCACTGTTTATAATGACAAGGATGTATATATACAATATGTATATGTAATATAATATTATATATAAACACAGAGACACATCCTAAATCATAGAAGTCCTTGAACAAAAATGGCTTGAGAAGATGGGGGGGGATTTTGTCAGGAAAATAATGTGGTTTTTCCCAAATTTTTTTCTGAGAATGACTCAAATTCCTTTTGTCCAAAATAAAGCCAAAAAGGCTCAGAAATTTTCAAGCTAGACTGTTATGCTTCACAAAACCGTAAGCGGTCATGAAAAAGATCATTTTTCAGATACCCTCTGATGTAGCATCAGAGTTTCTACATGGAAAGAAGAGCAGAGCAGGACCAGTGGGGATTGTACCTGTTCATGCATCAGTCATGTGATTATTGCTCACAGAAGATGTTTCCAGAGTGAGGAAATGGAAACAAATTGCATTCTAAATCTTCCCTGGTAAGCTCAGGAGAAACTGAAGTCAGAAAAGCAGCTCTTCCAAGAGCACTTTTCGGAGCAAGCATCAAACTGGTGTTTAGCTGCCCTCCTCCCCACTCCTGGGAACCTCAGTTCAGCAAGTTAGGTAGGGCCATGCATAACTTCAAACACGTGCAGAGAGAAAAAAAATCCAAGTATTGTCACGACAACGTGTTGAAAGAGCACTCTGTGCACAACCATGACTCCATCTCCCTGACTGCAGCCACGTGGGTGAACAAACAGACCCACGGTCGCAAACCCAGTCAGTGGCACGTTCAGAAAACAATCAAGTTGTCCGGACTTGGCATCCCTTGGTCCTTCCCCACAAAGCTGAGGTTCAGCTGCTCCGCAGTTGGCAGTTCATGTACAGATCCCAGCCCAGATGGGAAAAGCTGGAGATGAGCAATGTGAGCCTCTGAAGAGCTCTAAAGCCAAGACTGAAATCTTGCACTAGAAGCCAGTGCTGGGTACAAGGAAAGCTGCATTTTAGTGAGGGCTCTACACTCTAGGCTATGGAGAGGTCAGCTGGAGCAGGGCACTTTGGGGACTAAGCACCACGATAGCCTGGCTCTAGGATTCCCCTCCCAGGTTCTGTGCTCCTCCTTGCACTACATCTCCCACTTTTCCCTGTTGAAGCCAACACCACTCCTCTCCAAAAGCAGTGGAAGCACCAGAATCTCAAACGTACCAACCCTGAGGGAGCACAACCAATAGCACAAAGCTGGAGCAACACTTTCCAAAACCCAAACCACTTGGACCAAGCGCTGTGGTCCTTTTGAGCTTTGGTCTCTTAGAAAGTGCTTGCAGAAAGGATGTCTCCTGGCCTGAGAAAACCTGAGATGCTGCCCAGTTCCCAGACTGGGCTGACAGAGTCCCAAGCACACTGGACAGTCCATTTCCATTCCCTGCCACCCATCAGGGACTTTATCTTGGGTCTAACCTTGTGTTCTCTCAGCAGAGACCAAAACTCCAGAACTTACGCACCCACAGGGAATTTTGGAGGAGAAAAAAAAAAATTGTTCAACACCCGTTTTGTCCAGGTATTTTTGGCTGAGTGGGATTTACCAAATAAATATCTTTTGTTGTTTAAAGTGCAAATCCCAGCAACTACTTTGAACAGGAGCATTTGGTAGTTGACACATCTACGGATGTTTTAAATCATAAGGGCATCCACTCCATTTTGGTTTTAATGTGTTTGTGTGTGAAGTTCTTTGTCATTCCAGCCCACCTGTCTCAGGGCACAGAAATCGAAAACAGGAGTAACTCTCAAATTTCACCTCAATTTAATCCATCACAGAAAGCAGACTGGTTTTGCACTGTATTAAATAAAAAGGAAAAAAAAAAAAACACACCAGGACATTTAAACAAAGTGACACAGATCATCAGCAGATCAACTGAAAATGACAGCTCAATCAAACAAATGTATGTTGAGAATTTCCACAGGGCAGCTCTAGCTGCAGCCAAACCAAATTTGTTTAGTATACATAAGTTAGCTGCTTAGAAACATTCATGCTGCTAGCCAGATGATGACTTTCCCAGATAAGGATCTATTTAACCAAATACCTCCCCCCACCCCCAGCCATAAAAGCACTAGCAGAGTTTTGATGTATTCTCCCACTCCCCTAAAAATATGACTTCGCTCTGGTGGCAGGTTGGTATCAACCCATTCATGTGGCACCTAACTAAAAATAACTAAACTCTCCTTTAACAAAGTGTTATAACCACCAAAAGGTAGGCAAAACTCTGTAATCCTGATGGAGTGTTTCTGGCTGCCGATAAATTCACAAAGTGGCATTAAGGCGAAATACAAATTACGAACTTGGGAAGCGCCAGAGAAAAGTGCGCATCCTATGCCATATATCAAGCATATGGAGAGGAGGGGATTTATCTGATTCTTCTTTTAACTAGAGGTATTCCTCCTGAAATCAATGACAAATCTCCTGTTGAATCCAGAGGTGCCACATAAAGCTTTTGCTGAGAAAATATATTGATAAGAGCTCCCTTCCATGATTCTGCCCTGCTTTAGAGCTGATTTTCTGTGGTGGTACTCTAGTAACAGTAGAATTAGAAAGGATAGGTTTGAAGATGAGGAAGTAATTTGGAAAATTTAGTTTAGAGGTCATCAAAATATAGAAGAGGTTTCAGTCAGAAATCAGATGCCCGATTAAAAGATGTTTCGGTTCAGAAAAGAGCAGAGATCCCTGCTCTGGGCAAAATCAAGGGGACTGCATTGGACTTCAGCCAGACTAGGAGGATGTGGTCCACATCCACTGAAATCATCAGGTGGTCAAAACCCCACCTGATGTGAAAAAGCAAGATTTTTATTTAGGGTGACTGTTTCGGGGAGCAGTGGTGCACTTGCTGTTCGCCCAGCACACATACACACATGTGCTTGATTGTGCAGCTACACAGCTCCAAGTTGAATAAGGGACAGTGAACAACTGGCTAACTCAACGACTCATAATAGAAATTATAGTTTTGGCAAAAGCATTTTTTTTATATAATTTTTAAATTTTTTTTCCCCGCTTCTGATTTGATAAAATAAATGACTCAAAAATAAAAGCTACTTGGCAACACAGATCCATCAAAGCTTTGTCAAACAAGAGTGCCTATAAAGCACATATTCTGATGCACATCTGCTTACTATTTGATATCCATGAAGAGTATTTACAAAAAACGTACAAATGCAACAAATTAGGAGGCCTGTGGTGCTGGTGCATCCCGAGGAGCAAAGTTTACACAACGATCAGAGCGATGTGGGATGGCAGTGGAGAGAAGGGGTGCTTACAGATACGTCATAACTTATTTCCTGTAGGGGAAAAAAATGCACCAAAAGGTGGGTTGTGAGTGATGTAACCACCTGAAATAAGTAGTACCCAACCTGAAGGCTGCCTGAGAAAGCCAAAATCAGCTACACTGTGCCAGCAGTAAGAGACAGATGTGGTTTTGTAGCCTCTCATTGCAGATGAGGAGGAAAAGGTGCCCATGTTTGAATGCAGAAAGCCCAGTGTCCTGTTCTCATCACCGGTGTCAGAGGTCCAGAGACCCCATGGGATGAATAAAATTGGGAAGACGGGCTTTAAAGTGTCAGAGTCTGATGGGAATGGGAGAAATCCCCAAAATTCCCTAAGGACAGTTGTACCAGCATGGTGGGAGGGGTTTGCTGTAAACAAAAAACACACCCTGCTGAATACCATAGGATTTCCTTTAAAAAAATCTGGTTGGGGGAGGGGGGAGTTTAATTCCTGAGTTTGGAGTGCATAATTGTGCTTTTGCCAGAATCTGCACATTGACACATCGCTAGGGAAGAAAAACATGGGAAAGTAGGGACGAAGGATGACAAAATTCAAAGTATTAACCCCATGAAGGATTCCTGCTGGCCGTTGGTTTTTTCAAATGCTGTTTCTCCCCGTGCAAAAGAGCCCCCTGATGATACAGAGTGGACAGCACAATGCTCAAAGCTCATATTATTTTTAGCCCTGTGAGATTATTTTTAATCTTTTCCCCTTCCACTTCCCCCCCAAAAAAACACAGAAAAACAAGCTGAAGTTGTGCATACAGCGGAGGAACTTCAACAAGATGCAAACTTGCAAATTAACACTCTGAAGAGATGAGAGACAATCATAAAAATAAATAGAAAAAGCAGTTTAGGTGAATTAACCAGGCCTACCCAGAACAACAGCAAACAAAAAAAACCCAAATACAAAAGTGAACACCCACTGAAATCACTACAAAACAACAACAAAATAGAGGGTTTGGTAAATTTTCTTTTGTTTAAGCAGTATGGCTGCTCTCAGATTGTATGTCTGGAAATGCAAACCAGCTCAAATGAACTCCATGCAACTCTGAGTATTACCATCCTCTTTTTCTCTAATCCCAACTTACAAGCTACACATAAAATACAATTCCTGACTCATTGAGCTACAGCATGAACTCCACTGACAAACCTATCAAGGAGGGTGATGCAGATTATCACTGGTAGCAGATTTCAGTTCTTAAAGAGAAACCAAAGATCAATCCACAAACTCTTCATGCCTATTGACAAGAGGTTTGTCACTTAAATCCAGTTTTAGTCACGTGAGTAAAGCAATTTTATTCTTAGGGAGTTAAACACACAAGTTCAAAGAGATGAATAGAGCATACAACCAAAGATAGCCTTGTCCTGCTGCTCACTTAAGAAAACGTACCCAGGACACACACACATACATATGTTTAAATCTTATTTCATCTTCTCCCAGTCTGGCTCCCTAAGATGCTGAGCTCCTATCTTCCCATGGTAGGAGTCCAGAAAGCACAGCTGCCCCAAACTGGACAACCAAACCAGCCTTTTGTAATTTTCCTACTTTTATTAGGAACCATCAGTAGCATTTACGGCCCTAAGCTTTATATGGATAAAAATGATTGTAGAAGCTAACGTAGCTATGAGCAAGAAACTCTGCTTCATAACCAGGACCAACACAAGGAGATCTGCAGAAATCAAAGCACAGGATGCACTACAGTTTCCACTGCATTCCTCAGCCCCAGAGATCTGCCAATATTTTGCACGTAAGCATAGAGACCTTCAAAAGAGCCGGGTTTGTCCCAAGAAAGTACAAAACAATCACTACAAAGGCAGGCAATGAAAAATCCTCCTCCTGAACAAACATGCCATAATAAAAACGAAGTATAAATCATAAAACCCAAATGAAAACAACCACTCCTCCCCCAAAATTGCCCAAATAATGGGATGAGGAAGTTTTTGCTGATTAGATTAAATGCTGCAAAGTACTTTCAAACTCCAGTAATAAGCTACTTTGCTTTAAAAGCAGTGGACAGAAGGCAATGCAAGGCACCGAGCAATGCAGGGGAACACAGAGGCAAAGTAAGGATTGATCCAGAGCCCTGGGACAAAACTTTGCCTTCCCTCAAAATGCATGAAAAAGGCTTCTCACAAGTGTGCTACCTTGACTAACTCCCCTCTCAGGGGTTTGCTGCTCAGGTCAGTGGAAGAAAAATGAAGTTAACAAATGTTTTTGAAAATGCCAGTTCTTGAAAGCAAAGTTATTACTCTGAGGACTGAGCACCATCAAGCACAGAACTCTGGCATCACAGCTTGAGACAAAATGCCAGACCCTCACACAAAGCACCTCTCTAAGATTATTTCCCCAACTCAGCAGAGAATATAGCAAAATAGGACATATATCCTAGAAGCAAAACAGTGCCACACTCAGGAATGAAATTCCTTGGGACAAAGGGTCTCCACATTTATTCTACCCCACCATCTCTCAATCTCACAGGGGGTGAGCTCAGTCTGCCACGTTCAACCTGAGGTGCAAAAAGTCTGGCAATGACAGAAAGGGAAGGGAAGATGCCAAAATGAGTCTTTACTGTCTTTTGCCTTGAATATTGTCATCCTTTACAGCATTCTCTTTCAAGCACATGAAAACCAACAAAACAGGCAGAGTCCTCTGATCTGCAGCAAAAGGGGATACAAACATGGATGCAGGACCAGGAAATCCATGCCTGCTATTACACCTCCACCAAAAGCATTGGCCTCATGGTGGCCTGGCCCACCAGCACACTGGAGCAACAACATGGTGCTCAGAGGCATCTTTCACACATCTCTACCAGTGCACTGCCCTCACTCCATCATGCCCATGGAAGAGGCAGTTCTCCCTTTTACCCTCTTATCGCTAGAAACCTCCTTTCTGGCCTCAGAATATTCATGGACACTTTATTGCCCATTTGTACTTGTTCCAGCACTGTTCTTTAGCTTAAATGGTTTGCTGGGAGTGTTTGTCACCTTCGGTATCAGACATAACCTCTATCAGCCTTCATTTTCCTCAGCTACACAAGCCAAGCTTTTTAGCCTATTCTTGTACTCAATTATCAATCATCAGCTGTTCAATTAGAGGCTGTGCAAGCCTAAGACCCAGGAGCCTCAGAAAGGGAGATATGATCCCAGCCACCATGACAGAGACAACACAGAGTTGTGTTGGGTGCAAGCATACAATTAATCCATAAATCAGGAGAGAAAGCAGGGGCAAGAGGAGAATTGAAAGCAGCATCTCCCCTTTCAGTGGGTTAATGTGACTTCTTCTCACTTTGCTGCAGAAATCACATCCAGGACAAGTTGCTTTCAGGAAGCAATTACAGGGAAGCAGCAGTGCAGAAGATGGATCTGTTTCTCAACTCTTCCAACATGTCACTTCTAAAGAAGGAGCTGGTCATGTGGTTCACAACTTCAAATCTAAATATTTCCAAAGAAAAACGTCCCTAGATGTGAGTATTATCTACTGGCGACACACGATCACCAATTATGCAAAATACTTTGAAGTATTTTATGGACCAATCCAAAATATATCAATTAAATTCTGATTTCTCTACTGTTAAAGGCAAACTACTGATTGATTACATGGGGCAAGATGTCATCTGTGCTCTCTGTTGCACTGTTACCAGGCTCTGTCATACAAATTTCACGTGTCCCATGGATGTAGGTGACAAGCAGTGTGGGGACAAGCTGGAAAATGCAATTGTATGAGCCTGGCCTACTGTTTTCAATATTTCTGTTTAACCTAAATGGGAGCATCTTTGAAAATTTGTCATCACTAAAGACAGTTTCAGTCAAAAGGTATATTTCTTTTTAGTTCTGAATGCAGGTGGAGCTCCATCATATAAATATATATGTGTGTGTGTGTATGTGTGTCAGGGCAGATAGGAACCTTTTGTTATTAAGACCTTTCTTGGAAGAAACTTGATCTCACGGATATTAAAAAAAAAAAATGCTATTTTACTATATGGCTCCTTTTCATAAAAAGTTTCCAGAGATTTATTTTCATTCCAGTGTGGGGGGGAAAAAAAAGAAATCACAAATTCTGAAACATAACAAGCTTCTGTAGAAAATAAGTAACACCTTACAGGCAGCTGCAGTGATCATGCTTTTATTCAAGTCAAGCTAAATATGCCCTAAAGAGGTAAAAATTCCTTGTAATTAAAACATCAGCATCATTTTACCTGTTGCCAGTGTGTTGACAGATGTGAATCTGCAGCAGGTGCACATTATTTCTAGCACTCACTAAAAAATTAGGTAAACCCAGTTTAAATCCTTGTCATATTCCTAATATGTCTTTGCTTCCCTTCTGGGAGGGAGGGAGTTTGTGCATACCCACACCCCTCAGCAGGAAAATCCAAGCCTTTTCCACTAATAGATGCTGAGGTTAACATGAAGCAATTCAAAGCTTCTCATTAATTACTGCTAATTGTCACAGCAATCTCCTTTCCCCTGCTTTACATCCTGAGCAAATGATTTTTTCATTGCAGAATAGGTAAGAAGAGAGATGCTTGGGAAAACATAATTAGCTTCACTAATTAGTGTAATCTGATTTGAATATTTCTATTTGCCTCTGTAATTGGAAAAAAAAAAGGCAAAAAAGCAGCTCAGTGAAGTCATCTCCACATTCTAAATATTCAGTCCATAAATTCATAGATAAAGATAATCAGACTGCAAACCTGTTTTCTCCACTAAAAAAAAAAAAAAAACTCTGATGGCTGAACATCCCCCCGGCAAAGTTGCCCACAAACAGAGGAAAGAGTCTCCTCTTCCAGAGGGGAGGTTGAGAGGACACAGTCATGTCAAACCTCCCACAGCTCAAAGAAGTCACTTAGAAGCACTAATAGCCCCAAATTTAGATTTTTTTAATGAAATAATTGTGTCTGCCCAATTGGCCTTTCATCGTCAATTAGGTCAATCTGCATTTGGCATCTCTCTGTCCAGGTCACACAGTGGGCTCAGAACAAGGCCTCATTCAAAGCAGTACAGGGCAATCTTCAGGGAGGGTGGAGGACTTACGCAGAATCTGTCCCAGAGCTGTGTCAAAGTTGGGTTTAGTTATTTTAATTGTAAGCTGGGCTGCTAAGAACTCCTTCAAACCCCTTCAACCTTCAGAGTCCAGAGGTTTAAATAGATTAACTGGATGGTTTTATCTTCCTGCACTATTCTAGGAGGACACATCTCCATTGAATCCTCCTGGGATGACAATGAGTTTTTCCTCTCAATGAGAAAAGTGAACAAAATATTTTTGTCTGTACATAGAGCATGTCAGGGCAGTGACTTTCTTAAAACTATGGATCTGGCTGAAAAATCCAAGTAGTGAAAGAGCTACTACAACTTCTTTGCCTGTTGTGAACCAAGATGATGCTCAAAGTTGTTGATGAAGTATAAATCAAGACACATGCCTTCATCCAATCAAGACACATGCCTTCATCCAACATCCCAGCTACTACTGGGATGATGTGCAACAAAAGTAGACCCAGCATGTTGCTTCACACTGCCAGGGCTCACCAGCTCATGGTGTTACACTCTCACAAACTGGGTGAATAACAACAGGAAATGATTTATTCAACCTATTTCTGTTTCACATAACAGTCTGAGCAGATTATGATATTCTTTTACATGTCCGCCATTCAAATACTTCTGGATATTTTTAAAGTCACGACTGACTGGAAATATTTGTGATTTTAGCAGTTTTGTTCAGCAACGAGCAGTCAAAACTTGCTTCTACCCCCCGACCCAACAAGCCCCCAAACACTTCCAGCACAAGTTCATGCAGATGTAAAATTAACGTTCACCTTCTGCTGTAAACTTTTACCAGCAAAATAATAAATTTAGTTAATAACAGAAAAGAGTACTCGTCGTGCTTTCTTGACAGCACTCATTCACCTCTGCACTTGTTATGGTAAAACAGAGCATTCGATGCTGTTCACTTTTGGCAAAACTCCACCATTCAGACAGTGCTGCAGCCACAGGCTGGAACAGATCCTGGGCAGTAAAAAAAAAACACAACCAGCATCTAATTGTAAAACACAAATGTTTTCCTGATGGAGCAGCAGTTTCCTAGGAGGCTGCAGCCCATCTCCAGGTAGGCTTTCACACCGTGGAGATGGTGTTTCCCTACAATAGCTGTGGCCATTGTACAGAAACACCTTTTCCTGCAGGTAACGGTGAAAGCCCTCGGTTGTTCTTCCGAGCGGGACACAATATGAAACGTGACTGGCGAGTTTTCTCCATAAAAAAACCAAGCCTCTCTCCTCACAGAGCTGCCTTTCTTCTCCCAAGACCTACTAAAAGCTTGGACTCTCCTTGAATCTATTAGAAATCCTTCCTGGAGAGAGGAACCAGACATTGTAAATGAACCTTGACTTAGAAGCCCCCTTGTACCTGCAAATATCCCACAGATTCCAGAGGCATTTTATGTCCTGCCTATTTACCTGCCATGCTAGTTCTCACCCTATGATTCATTTATTTTTAATGCTTTCAGCAGTTTTTACTGATACTTTTCAAGGTGTTAGGGTGTCCCCTCTACAGTACTGTAGGATTTGCTTGCAGAACTAATACACTGTGCAACATACAGAGGATATTGTTAAGATCCCTTAGAAGGTTCTTTCAAAAAAAAGCTGTCCCCATCACCTACACACACAGAGTCACACGTAAAGGACTAATAACTCGGACCAGGATCTCAAATAAGCCTAGTGAGCACAGCAGGAGGCCAAATCCTGAACCAGGCCATCCAGAAGGGACCTTGACCATCACTCTCCAGACAGAGCAAACGCAGAGTCCCTCACAGCATGGTCAGGACAGCCTTTAAAACCATCAAGGATGGAGATTCCACCTTGGTGGGTCCCAGTGCTTACTTCTGCATAGAATGCTTTTCTTCCCTCCATCGAGCTCCAGTCTCCTAAAGTCTTGCTTGCACCAGGGATGTAAATCTAGTGTTTTGTGTTCTGATGGCAAGTAAGGGGGACAACAACTCACTACTGTCCATGCTCCAGCTGATCCAGCCTCAGACCCCACTACCAAGGTGTCACTGGACCCCTGTAAAAAGAGCTGCTGCCCAGTTGGCCCTTTCCCTGTTTGTGTCTCAAAAAAAACCAAAAACACCACACACCTACTCTGACACTCTCTTGAGCCATTTTATGGGATTTCTGTGCTCCACAGAAATTAATCTTTTTGAACAACTATAAAGATTTATCAGTAACGAGAGGTCCCCAAACAGAAGGCTTCTGGAACTTATCCTCATCTAAATTCTGACCTGACAATATTGTAGCCACTCTGCAGGGTTTAGTCTGGCACAGAATTGCCAAAATATTTCCCAAAGTCCTGGGCAGCTCTGGCACTGCCTCTGAGCCACACACTGCCATCCTGGTTGTCAGAGCTCTCCTTATGGAGACAGGCAAGCCCACTTACTGCCATCTCCCAAAGAGCTGCCATCACGCTTCCTGGTTATCCTTTTGATAATTCAGTACTAAGGGCAAGAGCCCCTTCTAAGAAAACATTGAAAATATGACTCAATATTGAAACATCTGCACACTCTTAATTGTCTGAGCTGCTCCCTCCATCAAAAATGTTCATTATTTGCTGCATTTCCTAAATAACAGGGAAAGTCACCACAGCATTTCCTAATAATGTATGCCCACAACTCTATTTCCCCCATCTGCTATGCTTGCCTAAGACTGGTCATTTGTTACCTGCTAGTTCCAATTGATTTCCTTTTGCCTCTGCTTTCCTTTGCCATGAGTGCAGAGAACAAACAACACGATTTATACCAGCCATCCAGTACCAATCATTAGATAACAAGGCCCTTTACTGAAAGCATTTAGAGTAAAACAATACTTTAAGTTTACCTTTGCTTTCATTTCCTTCTTTATTACTCCAGGTTCAAAATAAGGCCAAAGAAGTTCCACTTACACAGAAGATTAGACAGTCATCCAACATAAATCCTTCACATCCTATGTGAACATATAGTGCCGAGCTTCTAATGCAACTGTTTAAATTTCTTTTTTAAATTGATTTCATGAAATTCTCAGCCCTCCTTCTCTTATGCCCATTTGCCACCTATTGACCTGGATGTGGAGAGAGTGGCTCCATTTGTGGTAGGGTGGGTTTTATCCCACAAAAGCACAGGCACGGATGACCTTTGGGCTTCAGACCCTCAAGCCTGATGGGAAAAGGAAGAGACAGGGATTGGGAAACACCTACTGGTGTTCCTCAGCTTTTCCCATCTCAAGCTGATTAGGAAGCAAGTGAAGTCACTCTGCGTTGAGCCTGGTTTCAGTCTCAATTTTTCTGCAGTATGGAAACATTTCTTCTCCACACAGAGAGGAAAGTAAATAGGAGAAACTAAGCCCAAGGATATAAAAATCAGCAATAAACTCAAATTCAAACCTGCCAGGTGTGCTCTGAGGCTCTTTTGGGTCACTTGGTTCTTCACAGATGGCCTGACAAAATGCTGCCCTAACGCAATGCCCTTCCCCTTACTGATAATTACTGTGTGCATATATATAATGTGTTCATATCCAGCCTTTGACAGAGTTAGAACTTTCCACCAGAGCAACATAAGTTTTCTACCTTTAGAAAAAGGTTTCAGTAAAATTATTCCGGCAGTGGCTGTTCTGCCTGCCTGAAATTCAGTGTCAAGGAAAGTGGTTGATATTCAACCACCCAACACAACAGGAGAGGCTCAGGTATTTTGAGAGAGGTTTTCTGGAGGACTGCTGCCCCTTCTCACCCCAACCATGACCAGAAGCACAGGGTGATGCAGAAATAGCCTCACTATTCTGTAGACAGGCCAGAAACTGCAGAAGCTGCAACACCCAGAAAATTGAAACCTTTTAGGTCAAGGCTGCCAAGCAGACTGGTTCCTGCTGTGACACTGAACGGGCAGTCTCCGTTACCTAATTCTTCTGGAAGTTCAGGAAAAAGTCTCCCAGTGGAAACTCCTGAGCACTTTGGCAAATCTGGATCTTATTTAGGTGCCTAACTCGGGGCTGAGCAGTAGAGGACTAGCAGGGTGATAATAAAAGAAAAGATTGCAGCAATTTATCACTGGGGAGCAGTAAGAAATCCTTCCCAATTTCTTCGTTAAAACAAACTTTAATCAATAGAGCCTGGTTTTCTGAAGTTAGATGCGAGCTGGGAAATCCTGATTTTGATTTCACCAAATAAGTCATGGTCCCATCTCCAAAAACATAGTGGAGAATCATCCTTAATTTTCTACATAATTATTCTGCTGGGATAAAACTGATTCTGTCTCTAATATAACAGTGTATTTTTGAATGCTGTTTTATACATTTTAGGAGATACATCTCTTGTACAGTACAGCAGTTCTTGGAATATTTTATTAATACTATATATAAGACAATTTATCACAGCATTTTTGAGACAAGGGTCAAACACTTCTTCTGACAGAGGAATTAAAAATCCTTTTCATTGAATATTTATATGTTCTACCATAAATAAAAAAAGAAGTTTTCACATAAAAATCTATTAATTTCAAGTCCAAGTGCTTTGGGTTTTATGCAAGTGCAAAACCTTTGTAAGGGACACATCCAAGCCCCAGTGAATCACTGGAAAATGCCCTTAAACCCCAAGGGGGTGAGCCTGGGCCCTGTGGCATTCAGTTGTCAAAAGGGGAACCTGGTTACATACACTCATGTGCTAATAATTGAAAGGTCAGCTCCATATACCTTTCATTTTGCACAGGCTGGGAATTTCATCTCCAGTTACCCACAAGTCTAAGACTGACTCAGCTCATCACAAAATGGAGACAACTGGTGCAATTCATCATGCCGAAGTTCAAAAAAAAAATGTTCAAATTCCAAATAAATTTGACTCCAAGGTTTTTGCCCAGTCCCCTGTGAACTAACACTAAGAGGTTGTTGTCAAGCTATATCAAAAAACCCCTCTGATTGCAGCCAACTGTCCATCCTTCTTTCAGCAGGGAGGCTGCATGTAATTTTCTGCCTTCGATTAAGATTCACCACTAAATTCATCTTCTTTTAAAACCATATTATTGCACCCTATGGTATCACATGAAATGCACAGCAAAGGTTTGGGAATTCTTTTGGAGGATGATGGGGAGTGGAAGCCCATGTTAGGGGCACAATGGAAATAAATGCATAATTCAGTCCTCACTTTATTTGTCCTTGGCATTAATGAAGAACAAATTAGCTACTCTCCTAGGGTGTCTACCAGAAATAATAGTAACAACTAGAGCTCTTTCCCCCCCTCAGTAATATGTTCCTTTGTAGATAAGCACTGTGAAGAGGTAAAATTATGTCTTTTAAAAGTTTACTGTTTTCTTGTTCTGAGATGTAAACGATAAGGTTGGGAGTGGGAAGTAATTCAGAAATATTTATTCCACTGAGACAATAGCTTTTTGTCATTAGAAGAAAGAATTGGGGACTATCAAAATGAAACAAAAAAAAAGACAACAGCATTAACCATGGCATGTGCTCCGTCGACAAATTAGAAATACACCTTTCCAACAACTCAGATGAAGTCTGAGCATCGAGTGAGGGGCAGGAACACCCACTTCATAAGATGACCTGGCTGAGGGACAGAGCATTTTTTTATTGTTATTCATACACATGCAACGAATAGAATAAGATACTCAAAGCTTTTCCTCCTCTTCCAGATGATTAATTTACAGCCTGTTTCATCAGCCTTTTATGATGTGTAACAGGGACTGGCAAAAAAAATGTAAACATCCTTGCATCCTTTTACATTTATGACATCCTGACCAAGGTGGTTCTTGGTTGGAAGTAATTATTCAACCTGGAAGTGGAGTTTACTTTAAATAAGTAAATTGACTCCGAAGCATTAAAACCTGTGGTATAACCAAGGCAAAGCAAAATAACCAGTCTCAAGTGGAGACCAGCACGTGGCCATGGCTGAAAGACAGATCTAGCTGCAATGCAATGCATTTGTGTAATTAAATCAACCTGCCACTCTCTCATCTATTATGTAGATGCAGAAATACTAATAATAATTATCCTCACATATCTAGAAAGGCTGAATTAATGGTTCCAAGCAGCACGAACTTGTTTGTGTTTGGATCTCTCTCACCAGAGCTTCTTTAACTAGCTCCTGGGTAGAATTCATTAATTTTTATTAACAGGGAAAACATTTGTCCCCGTGACAATATTTGCATTGCCTGAATGATTTTCACCTCTGCCACAAGGTGTACTATCGGCTCATACATCACGCGATTACTTGGAGAGCAGAAAGACCCTCAGTCATTAGTGAGTGAATTAAAGATGATCTAAAGAGCTATTAATCACAGTGACAAAAGCCTTAATGTTGCTGTGACCCTAGTGAAGCCTGGGGACTAAAAGGGAAGCCGAGGGAGAGAAAATGGAAACATATGTTTTCTCCAAAATAACCTACCTTAGGAGAACTGTCAAAGATAGAGTCACTTCAAACTGAGAAATTCTGCCATACTAATGCTCCTAGATTTTACTAGAAGGGGTTCTGTAGTCAGCCTACTTTCTAATTATCGTTATTTACAATCACTGCAAACAATTATGCAACAAAAGATACTTGGTATATTCAGACCTTCCTTTTCTTTGTCAGGAGTTATTTAAAAGCAACACATTTAGAGCAAACTGATACTTGTAACATACTTTAGGATAAACAGAGATCACTTAACTCACAACGTAGCTCAGGTTAAGGGCTTAGCATCCCATGTGGAGAAGGCCAGGCAGCAAGCCCTGCTTCTGCATTTTCAATTTGAAACTGTATCACTAAATGAATTCAAGAAAAATTGAGCCCTTTAATTCCCTGGCACCGACTCAGATTCAGTGAGACAAATCAGACATCCAGACACACAGCTTAAATCATGACCCCAAAATATGTCAATACAGGAAGTATTCCCAATAATCACTTTAAGCATTCTCAGTTTCAAGGTATTCTTATTGGCAATGGCTTAGTGAGTTGTGTCTATAATAGTTTTCTCTATTTTATGGGTAGCAAGATACCTATACAAAAACTGTACATATAGATGTAGCTGAGAGTCTCATGAGAAATGTTACCTTGTATTGTATTTTCTTCAAATATTACAGTCTGTAGATAACTTATACCACTTTAATTTCTTTCTTCATCTGTTTGCACTACAAAGAGAAGTCTTGGAGCAGCTGAGCTCCTGGTACCCTCAGCTGTGCTCCTCTGTGCCTCATGGACAGCACACAGTGATTTCCTTCCTGCTAAGTGTGTTCTAGTCCTGCTTCCAAGTCGTGCTCCCTAAGGATCTGACCCTCAGCTCCTGGGGGGTTCCTCTTTGCTTTGTCAACTTTGAACAAATACAAAGGTGTAGGGAAACATCTGGAATGTGCACAACAGCCAGATATTAAAAACAAGCTTGAATTAAAGGAACATCAGGAACCTTCTGCCTCCCTCTGCCCTCCTTTCCCTCCATGCTCTGCACCCACAAATTAGTCAGATTCAGTCCCCAAAATTCACTGAAGAGGGTTTACAATCACTTGGTTCCAATCTCAGGATCCATTCCCACACGGATCTCTGGGATATTACTGGACTCCACAAATACAAACTTGTTTATAGGCAGGATTGTTGCCTTACTTTTATAAAACCCTTAGTATTTAGTGATGTGATATCTGATCGGTCTAAAGTAAAACTTTCATCTCAGTGAGAAAGGGCACTACATATTCATCTGGTGTCAGACATAAACAAGCTTCCTTAAATGCCAGATCAGAAGCAAGAATTGGTCTCTTTTTTCC
Source organism: Oxyruncus cristatus (assembly GCA_013399855.1). NCBI lineage: Eukaryota > Metazoa > Chordata > Aves > Passeriformes > Cotingidae > Oxyruncus > Oxyruncus cristatus. The sequence continues at coordinate 4,314,065 of VXAY01001561.1, read as the reverse complement.
TAATAGCATCAGCCCAGCTGCAGTTATCGGTGGTGCTTATTCTCAGCTGGTCTGCTTTCAACTTTCACTTCCCATTTAGAAAGCTAAATTGGGAGTGCTTTAATCTTCTGAGTTCGTTTCCTTAATGAGAAGTGAAAGGTATAAGTGGCAGCAGGTAAAAAGATATTGAAAGCTGTGGCAGACCAGCATTTAAATTTTCAGAAAAGCTACATCAGAGCATTTTCTAACATTCCTTTCTTCTATGACAGTAAAAAAAAAAAAAATTACAAAAGCAATTAAAAAAAAGTTCTGGTTACTGGGAAGATGGCACTGCAGCAGAAGGGCAAACTTTGAGTGGGGCTGAGAGGAGATTGCAGACTTTGTCCTGGAGTATGATGCAAAGTTCTGCCCTGATCCAGCAAATCCCTGAAGTACATTCATCCAAGCTTGCATTTCTAAAAGAGAATGCTCAGCTGAGAGGTAGGCAAAGGCAGCCTTGTGTCCTCAACATCTCACAGGAGGAGGCCTTAGAAGCAGAAAAAGTTGTAGTTAATAACTCCCGCAAAAGCTTCCTCCTGACAGTATTTTCTAGGCCAGGCCAGTGGAAAACATCATGGCTTGGCTTGTTCAGTTTTCCTTTCCAGATATTAAAACAAAAACCACGTCCCTGCATCACTTCTTCCATCAAAGATTAAGCAAACTAAGAGAAAAGCAATCTGATGTAACCTGCATACCATGAAGAAGCAGGTGTGATGCCAGGACAAGCTTTGTTTCACAAGCCTCAGCCTCTCGAAAGAGCACATTTCATTGCTCGTTCCTTCGCCCAAATGCTTTCCCTTCTAATCTGTGATTGTTCAGGGAGAAAGAAATTCCTATCCATTTTGGTCACAACTGAGAAGTCTCACTGAAATCAAGGCCCTGGATTTCAACATCTGTGCCCACTTGAGGATATCACTTATGTCAACATTCCCAGAAGTGGCCACTGCGTGGGACTCCCCTTCCACGTGTGCAGTCTCAGCCCCACTGCTTTGCTCCTCCCAGTGCCTGAGCACACCTGAGTCCCCCCAGATCCTCTCCATCATTTAATGCTTTCTTATATATCCATTAAATAATCAGGCAAGAGAAATAAGTTTCACTGCTTTTGTGTCTCTCTTTCTGTTAAGTTCCAGCTGAAGTGACCTGAAGAAGATAAAGTGCTAAATTTCAGCAGCAGAAAGGAACAATCGGGGCACTTTTTGAGGAGAAAGAACACTACCACAAGTCCATGAGCCTTTGTGTACTGCACCATGTAGCACACCACTGGTGCTGCACTCCCATGGGGAGCAGTCTGGAAAAATAGGTTTATATTGTGCCAAGGCACCTGCTAACACCCTTCGCTGTGGTCCCCACTCTGTACCTGAATGTTTCATGGCTAATTAAGAGGTAACAGCACCTAATTTCCCACTGCACTTCAGGTGTTTGGAGGACTGCTTTATTGTGCTTCCTTGCCTTTCCCCTGGGTTTTGTTCCTACACATCCGATCCATGTGTTACTGACTTAGCTCATTAAATATAAATTGACATCTCTACTATACTGAGCAGAGTATCCTCAAAATCCCTTAAACATCATGGTGCCTTAGAAATAACATGGAGCAAGCTGGAATATCCCGTATGAGTGAAAGTCTGGGAAGCAAAACTAACAGAGGCTCATTCCCCTAATACATGGAAAAAAGGGGATCCAGTGCAAATGAAGCATGGGATGGTAAATAAGAGCTGTGTTCGCTTGCAGTCATGCACTATGGCCATTAAGCCTTAAGGTCTTAAAGGTACCAAGCAATGCATATGATAAATTTCTCAAAAACATCCCAGCCATAACATAGTTCCTGCTGATTGCTCATTTACCCATAATGCATGCTGTCATAGCAAAGCCTGACAAATGACAGCCAAAGCTCAGGTTATTTTTTACGCTGACTGCCAAGCCCCTCACCTCAGATTATTCATTTATTAGGGCAATCACTGAGGTCTGGGTACTTAATATTGTTTTCACCAAATATGAAAATGATCTACTTGCCTATTCTTTAGTTCCTCCTAGGGCAAGCCATTTATCATCAGCCCTGGATAAATGACTGCTTCATTATAGCCATAATTTATGAGATGTTAGAACTAAAGAGCCACACCTAAAGACTTAAAGCTTTAATATGGATTAAAATAAGATAATCAATCAAGCATATACAAATTTTCTTGAGAATTATTTCTTGCTTTGAAATGGCTTTGCATTTTTAGAATGGAGGTAGCCTTAAATTTCTTGTTATCCAACTCCAGGCAAGCTTGTTTAAAAGTCCATGAGGAAATCTAGGATATAACCTCGTTGGTCAGTCTCAGATACCACTTGGCAATCATTGCATGATTCAATAAAATTGCCTCTTGGGCTAAGGGGCTTTTTTCTGATTTTGATGGTGTGAGTGTAACCCAGACTGAGAATGGTTCAAGCCTTCAGCCCACAACAAGTGGGGAAAATGCAAAGTGATGCCAGACTCCAGCATTCTCCATAGATATTGCCATTTTTTTTCAACTCCTTCTGTTGAAGTTTGCTCATCTGGTGTTACAGAAGAAGGAAAGTTGAATGTTATTATTGAAAAATATTTGTGATTTTAAGGGGGTTCCTCTGCCCAAAATGATATTTTGTAGCTCAGAGTCTGGATGAGGGAAGCTTCTTCCTCTATCTGAGAAATGAAATATCCCTTCCTTCCTAAAACAGCTTGAAAGCAAGAGTTTCTGGTTTGTCTCTTGATTGTATATTTGCCAGCACAGAGCCAATATAAATATTATTCCTCAAGTAAGCACCTTGCTTGAAACACTAGCCTAAGCCTACTTAACCACTTAATCCTGCATCTTTTGAAGCCTGTGTTGGAAATACATAATTTGTTAGATTTTTGAACACATACCACTAAGGCAAGGAGGCAGATACAGTTTCCATTGCTGGCCAGGCACACTGTGGGTCTTGGGCAGTGCTGGAGCCCCAGGGACTACAGGCAAGATGAATGAGGTATCCCAGGAGCTCCAGGGTGAGCCCACGGCAGCAGGAAATGCATGATGTGATGAACAGGCTGCTGGGAGAGGGTACTTTGGTTTCTCATGCTCCAAACCACAGAACATCCCAACGTGACCAACACCCCTGGTAGGGATGTGGACAACCTGAGCGTGTCCTTAAAATTCAAGCCTGAATAATGCACCCAAAAGATCCTGTGCTTGGAGGCACAGTTACAAACAAAACTCACTTTCCCAACAGCACCAGCCTCATGTTCTCAGGAAAAGAGCCTGTAATATTGTTTTATTGAAGCATATTGTTGGGTTTATAAAGAGTGAAAGCACTGCAGCATCACACAACACTTACAGTTGAAACCAGTGAGGTTCTTCAGTAATGCTACCACTGATTTAAGTCCAATGCCAGCACCAGGCTTTGTTAGCTAAAGGACATTTTTCCCGCTGGACTAAGCTCCCCCTTTCATACAATTTGATGTCAGCATTTCAGCAGCAATAAAACAATCCAAGCTCTGTGGTTCCTGTGTATCACAGCTATTTAGGTATATCTGTGCAAGGAAATACTTGATACACGTAATAAATGCAATGAAACGAAATATATCCACCTATGTGATTATGAAAATATACATGTGTAGGAATATATTGGTTGGCACAGGTACATGAAAGATTTTTTTGATGTATCTGCAAAGAAATGACTAAACTACAAAATTACAGGCACGGTCTCAAAAGTGCTCAAAAACTACATTTGCATCCAGGACCCCAAAAATTTAATTTCCCTAACTAGTTTGGAATTTTTTTGACTGGAAGCTCAAAGATGAGCCAAGATGCAATTCTCAACCTCAAATATTGAGGTTTGGGCAATGAGACACTTGTATCAGGACTTAGGTGCTGGCTGACCCATGAAAGCAGTAAGCAATACTCAACAGGGACTGGCCTGTTCTTCCTGCAGGGGAAGACCTGCAGATCCCAGGGGGGGCAGGAGGTGGCTCAGTTCCCTGAAGTGAGCCATTCCACCTGCTCCAACCTTCAGACTTGACAGGGAGAAGCAAATGGATCACCTTCACACCTAGACCTCTCTTCCCCATCACAGTGCCACCGGACTGCAGGACAACACTCCCAGCCAGGCTGTACCAACCCCTCCCATTTTTCTTCGAGGACCCCAGCCCCCTCTCCAAGTCAAAACCCATCACCATCATCCTCTCTTTAAACAAATTCTCTCCCAGAGTAAGAAGTTGTGTTCCACATTCTTCGCCAAAATAAATGTAAGATCAAGTTAGAAACCCTCCAAAATAGGGTTGGTAATGCAAATATTGACACAGCAAAGAGGAGAGAGTGCAAAGCATGGCTGGACAGACAGTCTGAATACAAAATATTTCACAAAAATGTCATCTTTATTTAGTGAGTGATGAAATCAGCAACTATTTTAAAAGATTTATAGTTTTTGTAGCCCAGACACTTATGCCCCCAAGTTATATAATGGGAACGTGAGGGAAAGGCAGTTTTCACGAGCTATATTTGGGATTAATGCTGTGAGCGCTCTAAATGCCGGCCTCCTGCTGATTTCCACGGAAGTTTTGCAGCAGCAGAATTTCTAGAGGCAGGTAATTAAGCTATATTCTCCCCTGCCCCTTTCCACACAACAGCCTATAGTTATGCAAGGTAATTCTTACACTGAGGTTCGGTCACCACATGTCACCACTCGGCACAATCAGTCCCTGCAGCATCCAGGGCACAGTCAGAACGTACAATAAAATGGGCATGTTGAGCAAACAAAGAAAATGACATTTGTTTTCAGTGCTATTAAGCGGCATGTGCAGCTCAGTGGAGTTCTTGGGACAAACCATACAGCTTGTAAGCCCACAGACCTGAAGTTTGGATCACCAGGAGTTCTGCAGTCAAAGTGGCCGCTCGGGTGTTGTGTTGCCTCGTTGGCTGCCACGTGGATCACTGATCTAACCTGTGCTGACAACCCTGCTTCTCTTCTCCTTTCATGAGGAATAAGCAGTGTTTGGAATAAGGGCATCTTTAAGTGGAAAGGTTCTGCTCAACAGCTCCTTTCCTCAGGCAAACATATCCTGCTAACAGGATGCAAACCAGACTTGGGGGCACTTCACCAGTAGGAGTGACACTCATTCTCCACTGCTCAACGATGAGCCAGGGTGTAGGGCTAAGGAGAATTAGGACCAAACCACAAAGGTATTACGGTTTTCAGAGACATCTCTGTAATTACGGCTCCTCAGCAGCTCTGAGTGCTGGTAGCTCAAGAAGGTTGCTGTGGTGTCTACAGATGAACAGCATCTGTCAGCAGCTCTGCTTGGGCCATGGAGGCACAACACAGTGTCAGCTGTATCCCATCTAATTGTTCTCCAGCCCTCAGAGACCCTTGTATCTGCACACTTGCCCTAACTCAGTAGCACTGATGGTAAAACTGGGTCTGAACCAAATCATTACATCTTCCCTAAAAAGCTCAGATGTAGGCTTATTACAATATTAATTTATGCTGCTAAAAATATCCCTTTTTATTTTTGGGGTTTTTTTTAATGAACATGGTTATTCTATTAAGTTGAGAAAGTAGACGTGGACTGAACAAGAAACAACTTCCATGCAAACTGCTAAGTTACCAATTAGCTCCTTAAAACAACTGAAAGTCACAGAGCCCCCTCAATGCACAGAGGCCGTTAATTAATTAACATTAGATGTGATTAATAATGAGTCTTGTTTAATAGTAAATATCTGCCTGCAATGCCTGCATGTCAGAACAAAAAGCCTTCAGAGAGCAGGCAACTATATTTACCCTGATTGCGTTTGGGATTTTAACATGTTTTGTGCAGGCTGACAAATGGCCTATTAATTATCTAATGTTGTCTGACAACAACAGCTTGATAAAGATGTATGCTTTTGAATTGCTGGATGAAAACTGCTGGAGAAGAGCCCCACAGGGGCCTTGCTGTCCTAAAACTGGGCTCCAAGCCATGACAACAGGCAAGACAAAGCCCTATCTCCTGCCACAGCCTTCGGAGATAAAATATGTCTTGGCATTAGGGACATTTTCAGAAAACTGCTTCTGCAATATCTGATTAGGAAAAGGAGGAGTACGTCTTTACTAAATTGGGGTTAAGGCATAATCAATATCATATATGGAGTGTCTGGCCTATTCTGCATAAACACAGGCACTTCATATTATTAAGGAGTCTATAATGCAGAGGAAGCATATGGCAGGACATTGCAGCGCTCTCTATTCTTTTTATTTAGAACTTTATCTTCCAACCTGTTTGACAGCTGCTCCTAAGTGGTTTCACAGTGCCAAATTATTTTTATGATTGTTTGATGTTTTATTCTCCCATTTCAGTTAATGAGATAGGATCCCACAATGGTCATAATTCAGAGCTGTCAGAACTAAAAAGCATGCTTGTGGCAAGATAGCCTGATGGTAAATAAGGCTAAAAGCTGTGGACAATAAAAACTCTCTTATCCGGGTCTCCTCTGCAATCAAAACTTGGTTTGCATCCTTCTTTCCTTTGTGTTCTCATATACGACTTTCCCTTTTGGACAGGTAAACTATCAATCTTCAGGTAACGTCACCCTTTTAATTCTGTTCAACCTTTCCTTGTAATGAAATGTGTAGGATACATAGGAAATGTTGAAATGTCTAAAGATATTGAGTGCTATATTATAATTAAAGGGCTGGAGTCCTGTTTATTGTGCCAAGGGAATAATTTGTCATATACGCTTAGAAGAAACTGTTCAACAAATGACCTTTGAGAGTCCCAGGAAATGGGATATCTGGCATTCCCCAGGGATTTTAATGAAAACTTTCAAAAAGTTCACATTTCAAATCCTAAATTTCAGGAAGGGAACTGCTGTCTTTTTTATTCTTGGATATTTCATGAAAGGAGCACATAAAGAGAGGGAGAGATAAACAAGTAGTCTTGGAGTAACACCACATGACTGAGAATTGGGGCTTCTTTGTTCTTATCTACCAATGAGTTTCTGCATGACCTTCACATTTCATTGCTGATCGTCTCAGTTTCCCTGGTTAGAAAACATCTGTAAAACACAGTATCACTCATCTTCAACAAGTCTTCCACAGTTGCAGGGGTTTTTTTGAGGAACGCACCACACAATTCCATTCTGCAGCTCAGATGCTACAACACTTCTACTTGTGACCAGCCAGGTGATTAAAAAAAAAAATAAATAATTGTGTAACCTGTGGCTTAGGGAAAGATCTCAAGCACAAAACATTTGGAGGAGTTGCAGAAGTTGCAGTGGTCTGTTTGTACGTGGTTAAATGCAAAGAGAAGTTCACATTATTCAGAGAAAGCAGTGCCAGACTCACAACAGAGAGAGGAGATGCAGACAACTTCCCCAGGTGATGGTAATGGGGGAGGTAGGACAGGGAAGGACAGGGCACAAATACCTCAGGCCTTTCCTCTGGAAACCTGCACCCACAATTTGGCTATTGGGGTGAACTTGAATCAATAACTGGAATTCGTAGGAAATCCTCTAACATTCACAAAAACAAACACTGATCCCCAAATGCTCACAAGTCAGGCACCACTAATGAGCTCTCCCCAGAATGAAAAACTCACACCACCAGTATGTTTGTGGGCAGCTCATTTCCTATTACTTATTTTTAAACAAAAAGTCATGTTTTGATCACTTCACAGTCATTTCACAAAGCACAGCAGTAACCAGTTGAGTTAGCGCTCACAGCCCAGTGCAAGTGCATGTCTGACCAAGTCTGCTTTTCTTTTTTTCTTTTTTTTAATATATTTTATGTCAGTTGTTTAGGTCTTCTTAACACATGTCTCATAATAAGGAAGGCAACTGGACAAAGCTAATCTCAAGTATTCCACTGCATATGTCTCAGCACCGGTCTCACACACACAGTTTGTGGTTGGATCATGGTAAATCAACAGTGCTAGCATTTTTTACATCTCTCATTTTCAAGGCCTAATGTGGAAAAAAAAAAAAGGGGGGGGGGGCATAACACTGTAGGGGTTGCAGATATCAAAATCCAAGCACAAGAAAGCTGATTCAGCAATCACCCTGGTAGGTTATATGCAAAGGATGTAAGAAACGTTTCCCTTTGCATCATTTGCCCAGACTACAGCTAATAAATGTTGTTGTAACTGTCAGATGAGATCCTGGGGATCCGCCAAAAAGTCATGGGAGCAAGTCCAGAGGAGGAATATGTAGGAGCAAATGAAAGCCAGTTGTGCTCCTGCTGTCCACACCAGTTCTGAACTGCATTTCTGCCAAAGCACCACTTTGGGCAGAGACGCCTTGGCCACACCAACTCCATCAGCCTTGGGAAGGGACAAGAGCACAGCACATGCCCCTGCCACTCTGGGGCTGCCTGCACCCCAGGGAAGCACTGGAGATCACCACTGCAGGCAGCCCTGGGGTGGCCTGGGGCTGGCAGAGCACTAGCACATCCCTCCCAGTGTGGGAAAGGCGGGAATATCACATTATTTTCACATTCCTGAGGTTACAGGCTTGTCATGTTAGACCATCATCACTATTCAGGTTTTGACATTTATCAAATAGCAGAACCCAGAAGTCCCTTGGCTTCAGGGGTCTCACCCAGGGCTTAATCCAAAAGATCTCAGGTCAACAAGGCTCTTTCCATAGGCTTTCCATCTGGGTTTGCAGTGGTTTCTGTCACTTCTTTTGTCTCCAGTTCAGTACAAAGTATATTGATACTGATTTGGGGTGTGGGGGGAAAAGGAAGGGAAGGGAAGAAGGAGGAAACCCCAATGTGGATGGCATAAGGAAACTTGATACAGCTCCACAAAGTTCAGGTACTCCTTTTTTCAGTCACAAGGAAAGAAAATTGATGATGCCACAAGTTTAATGCTAATTGATTTATTACCTGTCTAAGCAAATCCTGGGCAATGCAATGGCAGGCTTAGACTTAAAGCAAATGATTTACAAGATAATGTTTGACTCTGGGAAAGGGTAATCAGATCCAGATACAATGGATGATAGGATAATTGAGAAGAAATAAAAGAGGATAAATTGCCATGTGCTAATGAGCTTACAGGCCCTAATGGGGAGGACATCAGTTTTAACACTCGGGTTATGAGCTAGGAGCAAGGTTTGGTTTTTTGTTGTTGGTTTGTTTTTTTTTTTTTCCCTCCAACAGCTAAAGATGTAGTGTTGAAACAAACCAAGATTAATGGTGTCCCACTCACTTACTTAGCCATTCTTTACACCTTCAGCAGCTTCCTGCATTAAATGTCTGGTTGTTTTCTAACCAGGTTTATCCAAACGAACTCACCTCACTTGGAAGCCATGTTACCTATTTCTAGGTTAAGGCACATCTGTTGTTTGGGGATGAATGACTCAAAACAGCTTTTCTCCTCCTCCTTGCAGCACTGGCTGCCTGATGAGTTTGCAATGTCTTTGCAGGTCTCTTTAGGACCATAGGAATATTCTCAAGCCTTTATATGGTCTCACTGCACTCAGGTTTTGAAGCGGTTGCCAGAGCAATGCTGTCTCACATCATGATTCATTTTTATATCTTTTTCTCCCTCCATCCCACATCACCACCTAGAACCAGGGACACTTTATTGGTATTTCTGATTACCGCTGTAGCCATCTAAATTTTTCAGCAGGATGGGGGTCTCTCCAGCCCTGATGTAGAAATGTACTACGTGAGTGGTGCTGGCCACAGAGTAATAAAAAGACAGTGCCGTGTGCTGTTATTGGTAAGGAATACAGAAATGAAGCACTTCCTTAGAGACCAAGCCCATATTCCAGTGCAAGGCTTCCAACAAATGAAGTTTAACATGATGAATTGTGGTACAGTTCCAGAATGAATACAACTCTCAAAAATGCAGGTCGGCTGAAGCTTTTAAGTTATAATCTGCACAACATGTCCAGTACTCAATTTTCAACAGAAATATTTCTAGTTAATATGCACAGAAGCAGCCACGACCCTTCTGAGTCAAAGTAGGAGAGGGCTTTTCCTTTTTTTTGCCATGCCATGCCATCTAGGCATCCAGACACTAATTAATTTTGTTTTCTATGGAATCTTAGTGCAGGTAGCAGCTCAGGTGGCTCCTTTCTTATGAAGAGGAAGGATGTCAGTGACCCATGTGGTCCCTACTGGACCCACCACTCGCACCAGGGAGCAACATCCTCACAAGAAGCTTGTGGGCAAGGGGAGCAAAGGACAGTTTGCCCACACCAGGAATATACATGTTCCAAAGAGCAGCTCCAAACTCTGCTCATTAAGTGCAACTTTTCATTGTCCTGACCCAGATTTTAACCTTTGTTTTAGTATTAGAAACAGGGATCATAAAAGCACAAATTGCTAAATGTAATAGCTTGGTGCTGATACTGCTCATGGAGGCGGGGTAGGAAAACACCTTTTTCCAGTGAACTAAAAATCAAAAGCCTGGATCATAAAAGGTTTAAAAGGTAGATGCACCTGGCACTAAATGCAAGTGCAACAGTGCCTGTCTCTCTGTAAGGAGACGCAGCAGCAAACAGCTTCAAGCACTTCTGCAGAAAACCAGGAACAGACTTGTATCAGAGATCATCCCTTTCTCCCCACACACACCTTATCAAGTATCCCCCGGAGCTAAGCTATTGCCACCTTGAATACAGAATCATTTAATGTCAAAGTAAACACGACTTTCCTATTTTTTCCTCCCACCAAAGAGTCTCTGGTCTAGTTGTAAAACAAAAAAGAACAACTAAAAAGAAAATATTAGATGTCCTAACATATTACAAGTCTTAACATATTAGCATGTTCCTTCAGGGAAACCAGCCTGGAGCGGCAGACTTGAAATGGTTGCAATTAGTACAGGGATTGTTCTACTTGAAGCAACTTGCCTTTTCTGTTTGAAAGGAACACACAGCGTGAGCTCCCTGTTCTGCTATCAGGCACTTAAAGTACAAGCAAACAGGATGTGATAGGTGTGACTCCAGCAATTGTCTTTATTCACTCTTAGAATAAAATATGGGTTTAATATGCTGGGCAAAAGGAAAGGTTGATTGAATACTGAAGATATTGCTTGTTTGCTCATAGGCATTGATGGTAGTTTTAATTTCATCTACTGACTACACTTCTGAGACAGACCAGCAGCAGATCCACCTCCTGCTTCCATACATATGGCAGGTTTTCCATTTACATCAAAGTTGCACTAAATCCCACTTTCCTATGTGTGCAAGCTCTTTCCCTCTGCTGAGCCTCCTAACATTCACACACCAAAAAAAATTATTCTAGGCACAAAGCTAATTGAAATCTTTGCTTTCTTGAGCTGTCACATTCAAGTTTCTGGTTGCACACCACACAGGTGTATGGGCTGGTGCTCCACTTCCAGCTTCAGCTCCTGCACTCAAAACCCTGTCCAGCATCGAATGCATTTCCTCACTCAGCAATTGGAGCATCCTGTGCCCCTGCTCATGCCCAGAAGATGTGAGTGACATTACAAGGAGCCTGAGCTTTACTGTATGCACACCTCACATGCACTCCAGCGATGATCCATGCCGTCAGTCCTGCTCCCTCCAAGGACACGTTGCTTCCCCCTTCACTGCTGTGCACTACCCTTAAAGCTTGTCCTTGTGTCAAGTCCCATGTGGGAGACAAACAGCCTGTTGTTTTAGCACAGCAGAGGCAGAGCTGAACACCAAAAACACACGTGCAATTTCTGTTAGAGGAGCAGCATTTGTGCCTTGTGCCACCTGACTGGGCTTATACTCAAATGAAGTGGCAGACAGGGAGACTTAGAGGGAACTGCTGCAATTTGCACGTAACTGCACAAGCCTTTTTGAACGGCAGACCAAAATAACGGGGCACCAGGAGGCCAGAAATGAAGCAGGACTTCCTCTGCAACAAAGCAAAGTCACCTGCATCTGATGGTTGAGGGCCAGAGGATCCCACCCAGAGGTGCAGAGGCACAGAGCTACCAGGGCATCCCCCACCTGGGAAAGCAGGAGCTGGGGCCCTCACACATCAGCATGGTAAGGGTGAAGACTCAACAGAACCTCTCTAAGTGTTGTCACGTGGGTGCTCTCAGCCCTATATTTAATCTCACCTATGCATTACACTATATCTAGAGGTATTCTTTTTCCCAAACATTTTTAACATATAGAGAGATTTTGTTTGCAGGTTGTTTTTTGGTTTTGTTTACATTTTTATTTTAACACTATTCCCCACTGCAACTGCCACACTGGGGTTAAGGACGCACATTCAGTGGTAGCTCTACACCTTTCTGTTCTGTAACAGACTTCCTTGCTGAAGAAAATACTTCTACTTATTCACAACTTTTCTTTCAAGTTCTTAAAAACTTCTACCTGCCTCCCTGGCACACGCAACATGACCTTACACCCATCAATTAGTGAGGGTGTGTTTTTGGAGACTTCACCTCCCACAGTTGTCCCACTGACATCATGGAAGTGTGGCTGCACAGCTTCCCCTCTGGCAGCATCCCCTGACTGGATATCTGGAGAAAGCTTCTCTGCTATAAGATCATTAGCATACCTTGCTGCCTGCAGCAGCACCACAGGGCAGCTGCCATCCTTCCCACAGTGCTGTGGCAGGAAATATTTTATCCTCCCTCAACCGTGCCAACATTTTCAGAGTGCCTTGGCTCTGCAAAAGCGGACTTTTTTTGACCCTGCAGTTGGCATATGCACGAGGAGGAGACGCAAGCAGGCTCACACCTGGGGTCAGCACAGTCCTGTTTGCACACTCAGCTCAGTCCCAACGTCCCAGCACCTGCCCTGGCAGCACAGAGGAGGGTATGAGCATAGGTGGGTCCCCACAGAAGCCCAGGAGGAACCCCCAGTAGCCCCAGCACGCAGACAGAGCTGAGACATGGGCAAAACACATTGAGCTGCATCCCCAGCCACAGCACAGGCACCAGGGAAGGTGCCACCCTGAGTCCCCTCTGATAGGGTCTGAACATCAAACACCAGCAGCCCAGAGGGATCCTTGGCCAACACACTGGAAGACGGATCAGAAAACCTGGATTCTTGTGCCTACTTTAGCTTTCCCACAGGAAGAGGTAGCTCCTAACTCAGCTATTTCTAAAAACTATCTTCTTCCTGCTTGGTGCCTCAGTATCCCATTTATGTAAGGAGATAAAATGTTTAGTGCCCTATTTTATCCCAATTTATCCCTTCCCACCATGCACATTTCAAAGCAACAACTATACCCGTGGAGAAACTCTCCCTGAACTCATTGTAGTCACATAGCTGCAGTTTTAGTTCTTTTGCAGTTTTTTCATTTTTTTTAACTGATCTTGCTAGCCCTCCAGATTTAGGATTAGCTACCAGAAACACAATTTACACAGCACCTAGACTTTAAACAGCTAAGTCTGTTTTGGACTTCTTAAAGTAAACATTTAAAACCCAGTTGTTAAATATGATTCTACAAGTTTTTGAACGTGGGGAATTGAAAAAAAAAAAAATTTCATTAGAGGTGTTAGCTCATCTATCAGTGATTTCAACTTGATGCCACTAGAAGCAACCGAGATGCAATGTTTTGAGAGTCAGAATGAATAATGGAAACATCAGCTCAGCCTTGACCCTGGGCGTGGAGCCACTGCTGCTGCTTCAGCCAGCAGGTAAAGCTCAGAGAAGGGAAAGGCATGGGGGGGAATAAAATAGGAGGGTAGAGCATGGATAAGCCATACACAGATATTGGTAATTTCAGATAGGTACTTCTCAGAGGAGCTGTACTGCCCACCTTTGACCTTTAACTGGAGTGCTCAAACATTGCATGTAATGATGACTACCAATGAAAGTCCTGTGCTGTGCTTGGCTGCACTTTCTATATGAGTGCCAGCAGTAAGATAAATGATAAACTGGTTCACTGGAGTACTAGTGGTTTGGGGGCTATTGATTTTTGGTCCATTCTCTTTAAAAGTGAGATCTAAAAAGTTGACAGGGGGTCATTAATTTCATCATATACTTGTCGACTCATCCATAACCAATCCAGGGGCTGAGTACGCTTGTCACACTCTGTTTGCACTTTATTTGTTTAGGTTTTCTTTGTGATTCTACATTTTTTTCCCTTTATTTCAGCTTTGTGTTGGTGTTCCTGCCTTTATTTCTTTTTCCCTCCAAATGAGCTCCTTGCTTTGCACTTCTACTGCAAAACACTCTTATAATATATTTATAAGTAAATTCAGTGGCTTCATTATCAAGTCTCTGCTAGGAGAGGAAGTCACCTCTGCTTAATGCTATTCATTTAGAAAGAAAGAGAACTGCTAAGAAATTCATCAATCTTAATTGTGCAATCTGAAGGATTTTGATTGAATAAACACTTGTCTGAAGACTTCAGGGTCTTGTTTGAAAGACATTAAGTAAAGAGTTGAAGAATGTTTCCCCTATGAAGCTCCATAGGTCCATGACAGTGCTCTCAGGTGACAGGGAAAAGGCTGAATTCAAATAAACATATGACCATAATTAGTAGAGTTCCTTTTCTCTTCCTTCTGATTAAGCCCTTGGCAACTCTTTGCAATGCATTAACTAAGAAAATATTTTACCAACTCTTATTTAAAAAAATCCCACTATTTTACTGGCTTATCTTAGCTTTCAGTAGAGTGAGACTGCACAGAGAATTCTCCCTAGCTATTGGTATAAGAAAAACTGGATACAATTATTTAAAGCAGAGGAGTACTTTATACTTGTAAGTGGATAAATATCCACACAAGGAAGTTATTCATATACAGAAACTGCATAGAGGAGGCAGTTTTTACCAACTTAAGTTTGTTAAGTATATTTCTAGGTAATAGTGTCATCTGTCTCCCAACACCAAGATTATCTGCACTGTCTTTCATTGGGAGCCCAACAGAAAAGTGTATATAGAGAGTAAAAGAAAGTGATTAAACACTAGAGACGATGGCAGAAAAATTCAGCATTAATAATATCACAACTTGCCAGTAAATCTCCTTTTTATAGGTAAAGAAATACATTTCTACTTTCAAGTGTATTTTTATATACCCTTGAGTGCCCAACTAGTTAAACTACCAAGGGAGCTCTACATGATTTAGAAGTTAATCCTTCAAATGGCCAACAACTGAATGCCTCAGCTGTTTGTAGTTTCCTACCACTGGCTAATTTCATTTTTGTTTCATGTGTTCGGTGGCAAGCTTTCATTGTTCAGGGCTCTGACACAGAGGTTGTAAATGTAGTTAATTTAGTTAAAATGAGGCTGGGAACATTCACGCCATGTTCAGCTTGTTATGACTGACTAGACCTGGTAGAAGTTGAGGTAGATATGGCCTGGAGAACAAACAAGTAGGGGAAAAAAAGGGAGGGAGAGCCAACAAAGGATATTATCTAAATTTACCAAACTCAGGAGCATCGGGTACCCTTATTGAAGAAAAAAAAAAAAAGAGAAAACTTTCAGAGGAGAATAAAAAAACCATAACCATTTAAGATTACAGCTTTGAGGGCCAAAAAAATCTCCCTGTGTTGAAATATTGAGTCATCAACTGATTTAACAGTGGGTTTGGCTCTCTGAGCCTACCTTTATCAGTTCCTTCTCTTGTGCCAACAGCAAAAGCTCTTCAATCCCATCCCTTCTGACACCCCCATTTTGTTTGATGGGCACTTACAGAGGTCAGAAGGCTCATAGGTGCTCAAAAACATTTATAGCAATTGGTGCACAGCTCCTCACTGGCCATGCTGGGAAACACAGACTGAGCCAAGATGTTCCTCACAAGTATTTTAAGGAAGGACCCAGCAGTATCAAATGGGACTTGCCTAAATGGCAGGAAAACCCCCCAGAACTCAAGACTTTTTTCTGGCTTGGCATGAATGGCTCAGTCTCTTCAACCAGAGACCAATTTTCCCATGCACACTCCCAAATATACGATGTAATATAGGTTGAACCTCCTCTTGACTGCACCCTGCTCTCCATGGGGTGCTGGGCAGCAGCACTCTCAAACGATGCCAAGGCTGAAGGCTCAGCAGCTCTGCCACTTCCCTGCTGCATTTCCCAACACGAGCAAGCAGCTTCTTAAAAATCCTAATTATAATCTTGATTAATAGATATTATAACAGAGCTCCTGTTTGCCTGTAATTATATTTGACACAGAGATACAAATCAGCAGTTTAACACGCTGGAATAGGATTCATGGGATTATGGACATATACATTTTTATTAAAGCTCTATTGGTTTCTCTCTAGCATTCATCAAATCTCTGCCTTTATACAGAGATAAATATATCTTTTTTTTTTTTTCAGAAAGTCATTAATTTTGGAGTTTGAGAAAAATGAAATAGACGAAGTGGGTAATTTTTCACACTTAGAACAATTTCCCTATGATATTATGACTCTTTTTCTTGCACTGCTCTGGGAGATTAATATGGCTGTTATTTTCTACACTAATTGGCTTTACAGACAGCCATGGGAGATAGCACCAAATAAAGCCAAACAAGAGAGAAAAATGTTAACAGCACTAAGCTGTCCCATAACAAGGGGGTCTATTCATTAAGAA
This sequence comes from Oxyruncus cristatus, assembly GCA_013399855.1. NCBI lineage: Eukaryota > Metazoa > Chordata > Aves > Passeriformes > Cotingidae > Oxyruncus > Oxyruncus cristatus. The sequence continues at coordinate 4,297,601 of VXAY01001561.1, read as the reverse complement.
GCAATATTCTATTAGGGAAGATTTTTAAACAGATTTTCTTTAAATAACTAAAAAACAGAAGTGAATTACACTTGACTGTACCATTCCCTAAAGCCCTCCAGATATGTAGTTAGCATGAACACATACACCTAAAGTGCAGATGGGACACCAGTACAGTATCTAAAAATCTCTTATCAGCTCAGAGAGACAAAGAGTTCCATATCTAAAACATCAAAGATAAAAAAAAAGCAGTGTCACACTATTATCACAAGCCCTCCCCTCGAATCCAGTCCTTTATTTAAATCTGCAAAGCAGGGGGAAGACCAACTGTGCCTGAACTCCGACTAAAACACAAGTCCTCAACAGGTATTTGTGGTTACAGATCAACACTGAAAAACACAACCCAATTCTACCTTAATGACAACCAAAGCACAGTTTAATTAGCAGCTGGGAGAGAGAAACATCTCCCACCAAGGCCCTGCCACCAGTAGTTCCCTCAAGCAACCTAACACGTGGCTTGAGTAAATATGGGAAAGGAGGTGGTATCCCTCCACTTTGACTCATCAGCAGCTTTCTTTGGGGAGCAGAGACCTCTCTCTTCCCCAGGAAGTCATTTTCTCCACAGCAAGTCAGTAACAACCTCATACCACTGATATCTGACACACATCTCACACTATTTACTGATGGCACACTAAGACTTAGTCTGCATGACACACCAAGCACCACAAACACCCTGACACAGGATACTCCTTTGGAGCAGCACAACTGGGACTTTTTGCAAATATTTTTCCAACCCAAAACTTTTGTGCTTAGCAGCCAATATGTTAAATATTGAAAACAAAGCAACTCTGGATTATTACCCAGGAGGAACTGCTTCCAATGCCTCTTCCATCAAGGCAGGGCAGTTAAACCAACACTTATTCCAGAAATCCCACACAAAGCCCTACATTAGATATAAAAACTCAGCGTGATATTTGAGAAGGACATTAAAGAACAATCACTCCAGGTGAGTTTTAGCTTGTTGGAAGGCAGGATCCTAATCACAGAAACTCTGAGCAGCTGGTGTTTCATTTCACTCCAGCTCTGCCTGGCCCCAAGGTTCCCCACCCCTGTGCAAGGGAAGGCACAAAGAATGTCCTGCAGCCACTGCTTTTGGGACAAGCCATCATTTCTCCACTAAGGCAGACAATGCCTGAAGCGTCCCTCAGGTACACTGCATTTATAGTTATAATTGATATTTTAGAGATCAAAATGCAGCAGTTTAGGGTCCCACTACATTAACTGCTGAAGAAATTTAACAATATTCTTAAACAAGGGATAAAATTCCTTAGGAATATATTTGTGCCTCTTTCCTTTGCTCCACCACTATTATTTGTTTTCTACCCTTTAAACAGAAAAGCAGGTGTTACTGAAGGGAACAAAGTGAAAATAACCAAGATGTATCTATTAAGAATTGAACCTCTTCATTCCTATCACATAAGAAAGGCTTAGATGCTTATGGAGGACGGGAATAGTCAAAGTATCCAGAATACATGGAAAAAAAAAGCAATGTTTAAGCATACAATTTTTAATCTACTTAATCATTCTACTGGTGTTTTGGTGTGATAAAATATTGAAAGTCACCTTAAGAAAACTCTGTTCACAGTTGCACAGGCACAATTCCCACTCATCCCATTTAGTATATTAAGTGTGGCACTCCAACAATGGTGAAGAGCATTGGAAACCCAGCAGGAGCAGCAGAGCAAAACCCAAAGAGCTTTCTTTTAATTTGTCCCTCCTGCTGCATCCTCCTCCAGCACATGCCCCTCTTGAAAAGTCATCAAGCATGAGCTTAACGCATCAAATTCAAACATAGACTTTCCTTTACAGTCACACCCACTCAGATTAAGACTTGTATTTGAAATCACTCTAAGATCCACCCTTTTTTTTAAATAAAAGGGGAAAAAAAAAAAGAAGTTTAAAGGCATCTTTAAAGAAATTCAAAAAAAAAGTTTGCCATCAAAATTTCTACATTCTTATTTTTCTGGCTGGTTTCAGAGCAGCACCATAGAGCCAGAAAACAGCACAGGGTCTGGCCACAAGAGGCCAGTTACCATATTAACATGAAGAGAAAAGGGGGTAATTTTTTTCACAGATGCAGAAAATATAGAGGGAAAAGCTGAATGATCGTTACTCTAACAAAGTTACCAATTTATATAAACCAAGACTAAAGGAAGTTTAAAACTTCTGTACAAGAACTTAGCTTAGGCACTTAGACTAAATAAAATTAGCAAAATGACCTACCTGCTCAAAAGGCAGAGAAGTAGCTTTGAGCTCCACTACAGACACTGGCAAAGAACTCCTCAGCCGTCTCAGCCAACTTTATATCTGCCTTCCACAGCTGAATTGAGTTGTGTAACTTGAACACCTGAAAACTCTGATGGTAATGAGCAGGATGAGCCCTTCTACAGCAGGCACGGGATAGAGCTCAGCCTGCATCAAAATTTAATGCCCAGATATTTAAACCCTCTATATGAAATTTTAACATGTAAAAATTTTAATATACATGTAACATATATAAAAATTGTAGATTACCCATCACCAG
>VXAY01001561.1:4219741-4289741 GCA_013399855.1 Oxyruncus cristatus | reverse complement strand
CCTTGTGCCTAGTTTTACACCCTTCCCCCCCTCCTTTTGTTTTTAAAAGAAGCTCAGATAGAGACCACATTTCACACAACCTTAGTAAAAATATAATAGGAGGGTCTCAACGATAGAAATTTTAAAAAATCACTGTCTAAAGAAATCACTAAATGATGTTACCGTGCAGTTAAACAGAAGTTGTGATTTTTTTTTTTTTTCTCTCTCTTTTAGTCTTATTTTTTTAAGCCCAGAGATACGCCTGCAATCGTGGTCAAAATACCATGGAAGCTACATGCCGCAGCAGGACGCCTGTCGGATAGACAATTAAAGTGGCCCAGGAATGACATATCCCCTCTTGCCAACATAATTAAGGTGTATTATTTGTCACGGAGGTCAACGGTGAACAAATGTCCTAGCAAAGTGAGACTGAAAGACAGGGAAGGAGCAGATAATGAAATTCAGGGATGACAAATGGCTTTGAGCCTGACACTGTGGCATCTGACAGAAAGAGACATCCAGCGAGTCTGAAACTTCTGCTTGTACTCTCTGCTGTTTCATTCCAGCTTTTCCATAAAGAAGCCTTGAGCAGAGCATTTACAAGCTTTCCCTTAGCCATGGTGAAAATGTAGATAATGGGTGAGAAAAGGGGGTATCAAAAAAGAGGAGTTTAGCCTGTTCTGTATATTTTTATTCCCTGAACCCACCTTCATTAACCCTGTATATTTTGGGTGCCTCCTTCTGAGCCCCATGCCCAGGGAGGGTGATGGGAGGACCAGAGGGTGCCTGTGGAGAAGCAGGAGCAGCAAAGGGAGAGATGCACCCTCAGCTCCTGTCCTCACCATCACCCTACCTGCCTTCAAGTCAATTTGTTCTAGAAGATTTTGGCCCTGAACTCTTTCTAGTGACACTTTTTTTCCTCTTTGTTGTTTCTGCTTTCTCTATACAAAACTAAAAACTGACAACTACTTTTTCATTAAAATCCCCACACTCAAAGACGAAGGTAAGTGCCTTTTCTTGCCTACCAATGGCTGAAATTTTTGGCTGCTTCATCCCCCTTAAAACTAATTTCCAGCAGTGTGCAAGCTAAGAGGCACTCTTACACTTGCTGGTTGTTATCTCTGTAATAAAATGCTTATAAGAGCTGGCAGACTGACACAATAACATTCCTTGTTCTTACTAAGAAATTACCTTAAAATCTTCTGCACTCACGTAGTAGAAATTGATGAGCAGAGCAAAAAATCCCAAATGTTCCTTTTGCCTTTCATTCAGCGGTTAACAAACGTTGCTGCTGGTTGTTTTTAACAGATTTCCAGCCCTGGCACACTCCCTACATAAATAATAAAGTTGACCATTTAAAAAAACATTAATTTCAGGTTTGAAAAACAGGCATGTTAGATCTGAGCCCTCACTTCAGAGAAATTAGGGGGTTTTAAGGTCACTGATTCTAGTTTGGTCAAGGAAATACTCAGCCATGTATTTTACAGGTTGGCTCTGTATTGGCTCAGTGCTGCATGCGATTTACACCTTTTCTGTGTCATCCTGTCATACACATGAGGTTTAGGGGCAGAACACTGTCAGTGGGAAAAAAGAACCTTATGTATTCCCACTCCAGCCTTCCCAACACCTTTTAAACAAATACGCACAATGATATGGTTGGTAAAATTAATATAACCTGACCACTACTTTTATGGCATTTTAGGGGTGGTGAAATTACTTTGGTCCATTTTACCACACCGGAGAAGATCACAAGAAATATTACGGGAGGCTGAAAATCTCCATATTTATGAATGAGGGATGGATGATTAAGATAAAAGCATCCCTGCTATTGATCACAGGCCCCTCTCATCTATTAAAATAATAAAACTACATAATGCTGCAGCACTTAAAACTCAGTGCTTGAAGAAGGTGACTGAATGCAAACGCTGGTGGTCGCGGCTCAGACGCGGCTGGTGGGTTTGTGCACAGAGCTGTCAGCACCACCAAAACCTACCAGTGACCAGAAACTGGTCTAGTAAAGCATCATTCCCAAACTATCAAAATACAGCCCTGTATGAAATATTTTTATTATATATATTATTCTGGTTTTCTTAAGGAAAAAAAGGGCATTTTTTTTTTCCAAGTGAAAATTGTGGGGATTTTACAGCAAAAAGTGTGTCCTTTTGCTTGGCAGAGGGTGGAATATCCCAGTCACGCTGGAAAACCACTGTATGCTGGCCTGATATTAGCCTGGATCCAATTAGAAATACTTTTCAGTTTTAACCCAGGTGGAATTGCTTGATTATAACAGCAAAAGCCTGTGCTTGAGAGGAAATGGAGAAAGTTGTTCTTGCTGAAGACAGGAATAAAGGTCTGCTCGGTGCTCCACAAAAAAACTTACACAAAGCAGGAGAGCTGAGCACAGCTCTCAAACCAGAGACCAAACCCAGCATTGTGCTCCAAGGTACCAGGTACTGAGGACACATTTGTCCCTCCAGGAGGAGGGGAAGCATGCTGGCTGTCCATGAGGGAGAAATCCATGTTCTCCAGACCGTGATGGACACAACCCATACAAAAACTGCGCCTCCTGTGCACCTCTCCTCCTCAATGCTTGCCTGTACCCAAACCAGCTTTCTAAGAGAAGCCCACCAGTTCAACGTGGCTCCTTCCATGAACTCGGCCAGTTTGCACCAGTTTGAACAAGGGAAATACCAGCAGCTGTTCAAAGCCATCACTCTGAGAGACCGTGGACACTGTGCAACACCCCAGCTAAGGAGCAGCACACGCAGACACGGCTCTGTGTGTGTGTGTGAACAGCACCTACAGCCCCAGCTCCTCGTGTGGGTCCCTGAGGGCTCTGACAGTGCCAACAAGTCCGTGGTAACAACTTGCTGCAACAGGTGCCTGAAACCTGACAGATGGAAATGATGCTCCCACAAACAAGGGTAAAAAAAAAAAAACCTTCATACTGGATCTAATTTCTTCTGAATTAAAAAAAAAAAATACGTTCACACATGTATAATTACACTGGAATTTTCCTTTAAGATACTTTGAAAACCATGGGACAAATAAATTTCTTGCATCTCGATGTATAAGCAAAACACCTGCAAAACAAAATATGTGCTGCTCTAGAACGTGTCTTTTGTTTCCAAGACATGTGAAGCTACAGGAATCGATTTGCAGAACTGAATTAACAGGGAGCTATAGTAGGACATTTCCTGACCTATTTTTCTGTAATCTAATGTGGCAGCATTGCAGGAAAAGCATTTACTATATATTTGTCAAAATGACCTGAAATGTGCAGGTGTTCTCCATGCATGGTTCTGAAGAATGCAAGCGAGAAGATCACTGAAATATTTGACAGTAGAGCCAAGTAGACAAAAATGAACTCTGTTATCAAGGAACTCTTCATATTTTTCTTTTCATGTCTCTGTTGAAAATATTTATCTGATGATTTACCTCTGAAAGGCCATGATGTGTCTGCAGCTCAGAACACAGACATATATATCAAGTTGAACTCAATGATCCTTATGGGTGCCTTTCAAGTCTAGGTATTCTGTAGCTCTATGATTATTATATAGCATAAATTACAAACTGAACCAGGCTTTTAAAGGTTAACAGCTAAGGGATACAGATAACTTCTTTTTAATTACTTGCTGCAAACTTTCTGAACTCTCTTCCTGGCTGCCTTTCCCAGGTCATTCAGAAGCAGATATACCAAAATACTCTACCATGTGTCTGACCCAAACAGAAGGAGGACAGGAACCTTCACAAAAGAAATGAAAAAGGAAAGGAAAAGATAAAAAGAAAAATAAAAGTCAATCCTCTGAGGATATGCAGACCCATATTAGAAATGCAGGAGGTTGAGATAGTTTGGACAAATGCCCAAACTTCTGAGAGTTTAATCAAAACTAAACCAACCAATCCTCTTCCCCTTTTGAGATTTGCCCAGCAACAACTATGATCAGTTTTAAAAACCACAAATACTTAATAAAAACTAAAATATTATAAATCTTCTGCCACATGAAGCTAATAAAAATAAATAATAATAATAAATTTTAATGTTTAAGGTACCCAGGCCCAACAGCACTAACCTGTATTTGTGCCTCAAGTCAATTATATTAATAGTTCTAGAAATATTTGAATAAATGTACTTTTTGCAAAAGGGGTATTTTTCTATCTACTTGCCATTTTTTAGACAGATTATATTGACTGCACTAGGACTTGTAATGAGATTGTTTAGGACATTATTCTATTTACATGTTCATCTGACATTATTAAATCTCTATTTGTTTCTATCACAGGGAATTTAGAAATATGTTCCAGAGAGCAAATTGTTGGCCAGAAGGGCCATCATCAACCTCATTTTTTCCAATTCCATATGAAAGTTAACAGCGTCCACACTGGTTCTCACCAACTGCTCAGCCTGGGCTGCCCACAGCCAAACAGCCCCACACATCTCTTTTGGGCCACAAGAAGCCACTTACTCTGCCAGCCCTGAAAGGGATACTTATTGTTTTTCAGTGGCTCATCCCACCTACTTTACACACCCATTTAAACGCAGACGGTCCCGTAACACTGCGGTTGATACCGACCCAAACCCAGCGGGTGTGTAACGTTTCCACATCACCTACGCACTACAGAAAATATTCACTTTGAATGGAAAGAGTTTGGTTGAGCTGACTTGGTTCTAGCGGGAAGAGCAGAGGTAAAACATTAATCATCACCTTCAAAGGTTTGGAGATGGCAGCGAACTGCCGTGTGATTTCAGTGCCATGATCCCACAGGCAGTGGATTGTCCCTGAGCCCCAAATCGGAGCTCTTTTCCTTCTTCTATCCAAGAAAAATTCCCATATAAATCTTCCAGTGGCTTTTGCCAGCAGTAAGGATAAGCAGAAGCTAAGCAAAGATATTTTCATTGCTCCAGTTAATGAAAATAATGTAAGTGGTGCATATTAGTGTCTAGGAAATGCACTATTGTGCTCTCCATCCTCAGGGGCTGGGTCAGAGCACCCAGTGAAAGCAGCAGACAGCGTGTTTTCACTTAGCATCATTCATTTCTAAAAACAAAAATCGAAAGCAAACACACACGCAAAAAAAAAAAAAATCCTATTTTGGGAATATGTTGGAGCATTTCTAGAAATCGCTGACGCTGTTTTCATAATCCTTCCACTTGTAAGGCCAAATGCCTTAATTACCCTGAGACCAACTAGCTACAGAAGGCTCAGAAAGAGCCATAAAAACATTTTAGCGTAGCTTAAAATAGCTTTTCCTCCTCCTAAAAATAGAGCAATGTACAGAGAAAACACTTCAACCCCTTTTTGAGGCGACTGAGAAGTGTGAGTCCAGCCCCAGGGGGGAGACAGGGATCCCCCAGCCCCGGCACGGCAGAATTCTCCACTGCTGCTCTCCCAGGCCAGGACACTCTGCCAAAAGCATGATGCTGTCCTCTATCAAAACCCATTTCTAGCCTGCACTGAGTCTGACCAGCCTTGGGGCTTGAGCCAGAATGATTTTTTTGGGAGGAAATTCCACATTTGGGAGGGAAAGGATGAAGCATTTAAAAAGGTCAGCTTGCCAGCAAAAGAAGGCAGTTATAGGAATAAAGGGGAGAAAAACATTTCCTGGGTCACTGAGTTTTGTCCAGCGCTACCAGAAGGAACTAATTCATATATAGTCTTTCACAAACCAGCCCAGGTCTTGCAACAGGCAGAAACATTGGGATTCACCTCAAAAACGGAGCAGGAGCCCTGGGATGGCCACCGATGCTTCTGCAGCTCCCATCCCCTGCTGCTTCAACCTCTGAAAGGTGCAAGAGCAATAGAACTTTGGCAAAAAGTGTGTTTAACCCAAGAGCCAGACTCTTTCTTCTTTTTTTTCTCCTTTTTTTTCCTTTTTTTCTCAAACCATCTGCTGCTGAAGAGGCCCCTCTGCAGCACCATTTCATCAGTTCAAAAAGCAGAGGGAGAAAAACCAAACCTTCCTGTCTGACAGGGAAGAGCCTCCAACCCTGGGGTTGAGGACCTGAAGACTGCCACCAGGAAAGGAGATCTCTCCCGAAAAAAATCAGGCCTCAGCACAGACTCAACACTGTGGGCTTATTGAGGTTTGGGACATCCCTCAACTACTCTGTCTCAGTTTTCCAGCTGCAGCATGAAGGCTTTTATTTACCCATCCTTGTAAAGGGCTTTGTCATCTGTAGGTGCACACACACCCTATGGGACAGTTCTGACACTAATTTCTGCTTCATATCGGATTATGTGATCATTATTAACCTTCCAGCTTTCAGCACTGAAGGGTCAAATCTATCTCAGCTCTCAGATGAAGCTCTACTCACTCTGCTTTCTCCAGGACTGGGTTTAGTCCTGGGCATTTTTCAATTTAAAACACACTGGCAAGGCAAAGCCAACCAGTGCTCCTTCCACGGGTGGTCTGATTTCATTTACAAGTATTTGTGCTGGCAAGTCCTACATAATGTTCAGATGCAATTGTGTCTGAGTATTAAATATAATGGGTTGGCTGTTATGAATAGGAAAATGAGATAACTTGGTAAAGGCGGTTTGACAGCAAGACTGAAAGAATGAAGATTCAACTTAAGCTGCTGAAAGCCTAACAAGATAAAGACAGGCAGGGGAGAGTTCCCTTAAATGTGATGAAAATAAGGCCTGAAGGGGTGGAATGATAGAGAGGCTGAGGAGTACATGCTTCAAGACAGAAGATGAATGTGCCCAACATGACAGTAACACGTAGCTAAATTAATCAAAGTACCCGCAGCACTAAATAGAACCAAAACATATAGATTTATGCAGAAATCCCAAAACAGCAGATGTGAGACAGACAGAAGGATGCACCTTTTCTATCTAAATTAATTTTCCATACTTTTGGTCATTGGCTTTTATCATTCTGTGTCACTAGAAAGGTTATAAATCTCCCTTTTACATTTTAAATGCCTGCTGCCTGCTTCGGTGTTGAACCCACAGGTCCCACAGCACACGCTATTACATCTCCCCATTAAAGACACCCCAGCATATGCCATATATCCTGAAGCTAAATTACCAGGAAAAGTTTCCTAAAAATCACACCGGCACATGACCGTGCGACAAAAACAAACTGTTACAACCACTAATATTTCACCTTGAAAGTATAATTTTAAGTTAATTATGTTTCCATGATTCAGGCTGGATTTACAGCCTTTGTTTTCGCCGGGCAGGCACAGCCCAGCTCGCACCCACTCTGCCTCCCCACGCTGCTGCACTGCTCCCAGCTTCTCCAGGGACTCCTCTGGAGTATCCTCCACTCCCACAGCCTTTTCAGAGGTTGGAAGTTTGACTTCTGGACCCTCTCAACTGCCGAAGGGCAGGCAGTAAATTGGGGGTCATTGCCCCCTTGACTTGGGTTTTAATCAGTGCTGCCTGTCTTGCTCAGAAGGTAAACTCCCAATCAAGGCAGCTGCTAGAGATTAAGTTCAGATCAGATCAGATCCTGATCTTGCTTGCAGCAGGAGTGCAAGTGTCAGTGTCATTTGAGTCTGGAGCAGACTTTGGCCCACATGATTCAAAAAAGCACCAAGCCTGCAAGGAGAGCCCAGTGAAGGGAAGGCAAAGCACTGCTCTTAGGAGGGAAGAACCTCCACAAGCAGGAGCTGCACAAGTTCGATTCATTCATCATCACATCCCAAATACGTGCTGGATGCCAACTTGTTACTCCCTATCCCGCCTTTAACCACCCCCTTCCTTTTCAAATGCCTGGGGCAGGAGGTCCATGATTTATCCAAGGAAAGCTGGGGGCTGAGGAGGGTGATGTCCCGGTGCATCCCACCTCCCCAGAGAGTGAGTGGCTGAGCAGCAGAGGGATTGGAGCAGCGGGGCTCAGAGCAGAGGGGCTCTCAGGGTCCACAGCCCAGCTGCTGCTCCCAGACAGGCATCCCCTTCCCAGGCTTTGTCTGACGTGCAAGGGGCTTAGATTGGTTTTGTTCTGGGAGCTGAGGCTGCTCTCCTCCTCCCCACCCCACCCCACCCCCAGCCTTCTCAGTGGAAGGTGACAGGGATTAGAGGTTTGAATTCCTTTCTTTATTTTTTTACTTTTTTTTTTTCTTTAAAGAACTTCTGGATGCCAACGTGACCTTTTTGTCTGCAAGAGATTAGGCAAACGAATGCAAAGGGTGACAGAGACGAGGTCTCAGCCTTACCATCCAGAGGCAGGTCTCTGGGAGGACCAACTTTCACCTCACTCTGCTGCTATGAACAGATTGATCTTTTTTGTGTGTGTGTGTCTTGGCTCAGAGAAGTCAGTGAGCTGGTGCAGAGTGGGGAGCAAACTCAGCCCAAACAGCACCAAGCCACAACACATACTTTATTTGCTTATAGGTAAGTTTACAAGATGCAAAGAGAGTGAGAAAGAAGGGCATTGCCTGGCACTAACACTCCCTCTATTGGAAAAAGAGTATTTTCCCAGGAATGTGCATTATATTCCCTAGAACAATGTAAGTTAAGTGATCAGCATGCAAACAAAACGTCTTTAATTTGCTGGAAAAGGGGCTGGACAACCAGGACATTATCTCCCACTTCACAGAGTGCAAGGAAAAGTAGCACAGCAAAAAAGTAAACGGTGTTTTAAGAGTCACAGTGCTAGATAAAATTTAGACTTGCAAAAAACAGAGGTCATTACACAAAATTTCAATTAATTTGCAGTCCACTGCATGGTCTTCAATGTCCTGTGGCTACACCCTGGCATGGCACCCGGCAGCTCCACGGACAAACAGCTCAGGCAGCTCCTGCTGCTACCAAATCTGTGGGTTTCTGAACACGGGGCTCCTTTGGCTTCTGCTGCCCCGAATGGAAAACAAGGCTATGATGGCACAGCACAAACATGTTCTGCATCTGACATCATTTCTATACTCCCCATATAGATGAGCACCATTTTTATTCACCAGGTAGCTCCACAGGCAAATCTCGGGTGAGGACACAGCATCTGACCCCACTAAAAGGGAAGGTTCCCAAAGTTGGGAATTCAGTTGTCTCAGACATTTGCCTCGCAGGTAGATAAGAGGAACTTTTCAAGCAGCCTGGACCAAGCCAAGGAGGCCACGCTCCCTGTCACCTTCCTGGGCTGCATCAAGAGCAGAGTGGGCAGCAGGTTGAGGGAGGTGATTCTTCCCCTCTACTCTGCTCTCATGAGACCCCACCTGGAGCATCGCATCCAGCTCTGGGGTCCCCAACATAAGGAGGACATAGATGTGTCAGAGCGAGTCTTGAGGAAGCCACCAAGATGATCATAAAGGCTTGGAGCACCTCTGCTCTGGAGCCAGGCTGGGAGAGCTGTGTTCAGCCTGGATAAGGGAAGGGTCCAGGGAAAACTGAGAGCCCCTTCCAGTGCCTAAAGGGGCTCCAAGAGACCTGGAGAGGGACTTTGGACAAGGGTATGGAGTGATAGGAGAAGGGGATTGGCTTCACACTGCCAGAGGGCAGGGTTAGAATGGATATTAAGAAGAAAATCTTCCCTATTAAGGTGGTGAGGCCTCGGCACAGGTTGCCCAGAGAAGCTGTGGCTGCCCCATCCCTGAAAGTGTCCAAGGCCAGGCTGGGTGGAGCTTTGAGCAACCTGGTCTTGTGGAAGGTGTCCCTGCCCACGGCATGGGGGGTGGAATGAGATGAGCTTTAAGGTCCCTTCCAACCCAAACCATTGGATGATTCTGTGATTGTTTAAAGCAACCTGCCAGGAGCGATGGCATTAGCGGGTAACTTTAAAAGCCAGAGCTCCAACCTTAAAATACGCAGCTAAATGCAAAATGCTTTGTGCCTGGTCACACTCTGCACCACTAGCAGAGTTGGGAACACTTTGGGATGCCCTCCCACCTTTGGATGTGGACAGCTGTAAAAGCCAAGTCTGAGTATTTAACATGAGTTTGAGAGGTTTAAGCCTGTTTCCCCACATTAGGCATGGATGCATACACTGGAAGAACAAGAGATTAGCACGTGGTGCTCACTGGAGGAGAGACATCCACAGGACAGGAGTAATAAGGGGGATTTCATAACTACTAGCTCCAGCCAAAAAAAAAAACTCATTACAGTTTTTCTAGTATGAACCATGAAGATCTCAGTATCTCTTTTTATGACATCAATAATAGAGAAAGAGATGGAGGAACCTGATTACGGGGAGAATGTTTGAAAACCAAAGGAAATTTAAGCAAAAATGCAGTGACAAAAAAAAAAAATAATTTAGTAACATAAGATTGGATTTGTAAAGAAAGAGTACAAAAAATGATGTCATAAACAAGACTCCAAATATTTTGGAGGATCTCTGCAAATATTTTTTAAAGCACCTATTAAAAATCACGGTGTATCACAAAACAAGTGACAGATATTACACCTTTTAAAAGGTATATTTTTAGTTCTTTTTCAAAGACTGAACTTTTCAAAACTGTCTGAAGAAACTTCCTTTTCCTCTATTGAGAAAAAATATTATCCTCAGTGTTGCCACAACATTGCCATTTTTCAGACATAACTGCAGACAATTTTCAAATACCTCTGCACTGAGAAGCACTGTCTTTAACCCAAGCATTGCCATATCTGAGCAGGACATGGCCACGAGAAGAGCTGCCTGGCTATGGCAGACAGGACCAGACAAAATCCTAGAGAACAAAACCTTGCAGAAGAGAACAGGCCAGCTGAACTCGAGTAGAGCTCTTCTCACTAAAATTTACAGATTGCAATCCTCCTTAGTAATACAGTGATTTTTACTTCAGTTCCCCTTCGAGCCCCTCAAGGAGTCTTGCTCTGCTCAGCCCAGGAGATGTGATAGCAACACAGGACAAGGCAGAAAGGATGAAAGTTAAATTGATCACTCTTATTTTTTGGTGAATATAATATATATTTTCACTCCAGGCCTCACATAAAGCAGCCCTGCTACTATTGGGTTTTTCTGAGACTCCAAAATAAATACACATCCAGAAGACTTATTCTCATATTTCCAGCTACAGCAGAGGCATCCAGGGTTTTGCTTCTTCTACCTTGGATGTACTTGCCTGTGTTGATTCAGAAGCAGACTAACGTATAGGACCTTAAATTCTGTAAGACTCTGTGTAATGTAATGAACACCAACAGACTTTAAATCTCTTGTATCTCATGGGCGCATTTTATTGCATTATATGGCAAAAATCCAAGAAAAAAAAAATTCAGGGAGAAAAAAAAAATTAAAAACCGAAAAAATACATTGCTACTGAATTTTCCAGCAACATCACAGGAATATGATCTCCCCTCAATATACATACTGATGATCTATTTGGAATTTTTATCCGCAGTTAAGAAGAAAAAGAAAATGTTATTCCCTCAGAGGCCAATTTTCATCCGCTCTGGAATTCTCATTTAAACATCTCAGAGAACACTTTGCCTTCTCTAGATATTAGCTACTATTTGTCTCTGGCTCGAGGCTCATGTCTGTTACCGTGTGAGCTACATGGAAACAAATTCCTAATCATATTTCTGACAAGACTCCTCACAATCTAGTTGGCTGCCATCATCCCATTTCCAGTATTTCACTAGTAAAAATGTAGGAAAGGTTTAGTCTCCTCTTACCCAGCATGTGTAACTCCCATTAACAGGAGTCACCATATGTGTGCAGATCAAGGGGATATATTGTTTAAGGAGGTGAACCGCACTGCAGGCGCTGCTGCCAGGGCTCCCCTTCGGATTCCAAGATGTAGATATATGGTGAAGAGTTTGCAAGGGTTGAAGCAAACGCCTGGATCCTCCCCTCATGCTGATATCCATCAGGATAAGCTGGGCTGAAGTCAGGCTGAGGATCCATGGCCATCGCAGAAGTGAGGCAAAGGGCTGCAGAGCATTGCCTGGTTTTACAAAACTGACATCAATAACCAGATGCAGAAATCCTCAGAGCCTTTCACTGCAGTGAAGAGCAGCACTGCCACTGATGGACCCTCCATCCCTTTTCTTCCTTGTCACCTAAACACACCAGCGTTTCAGGTTTGGTTTCCACTGCATTGCACCCTGAGTAGGTAAATGTGTCTATGCACACTGGGTGTCATCCCAACCTGTCAGCATCTAACATGTGTGCCTTTGCCCTGTGGGCTACGTGCAAGTGACCACAGCCAAGTTCATATTTATATTGAATTAGATGTTAGAAATGTCCAAGATCAAGTCACGGCAATTACCTCAATAATTTTGCCAATTCCTTTTACCAACATTTCTGCAAATCCCCTCAGGATGCTTTTAGATACAGAAATACACCAGATCAGGGCCATGATGCAGGGGACAGACAACAGGCAGAGTGACCACGAAACTAACTTGGTCTTCAGTGCAGAAGGAACCGCCACCAGCAATAGTCATCCAAAATGCTAACTATACCAGTATTTACGTATACAGAATGTGACCACTCTCAGACTGGGAAATGAGAGAGGTAACCCTCTCCATAGGACCAGTTACTTGTGAGCAGTGTCCCTCGAGGTGCACATACCTCAACTCTCCTAGGCATGCCAGGACCCAAGAAATGGGCTGGCTTGCTAAAATCAAAGGGAAATTGAGAATACTTTTTGTGTATGTCTCCAATAAGTCCAATTCAAGGGTGTCCTGCTCTCTATCCTTCTCCCAACAGCATCTTCCTAAATTTTCAAGGTTTGAGTCTTTACTCCCTTTTGTCCATTTGCCCCATCATGACCCCAGTTCATTTCAGTGGCTCAGAGATCCTGTGTCCATCTTAATCTTCCCTTCACCTCTCCAGGAGAAACCCCAACACGTTGTGAAAAAGGAAAACAAAGCAGAGCTACTATGAATCACTTCAAACAACTGTTTGAATGAAAGATAATGGAGAATGCAGCACCAACACTTTCTCCACATCCCTGCAATACAAACATCACATTGGTGACATTTCAGCCCATGGCTGGGAGAGGTTCCATACTGACCAGAACAAAGAGCACATGTTCATCTTTAAACCTGGAACCACCCGGGAGGACTGCTCTAGATAGTGAACCAAAACACTCCATGATCCTTAACAAACCTGTAATTGAAAAGTCAACAACTATCCCATACAGCAAAACAGTTTCCTCTGAAGAGATTTAAACTTTCAAGCACCTCAAGTATTTTTTCCAAACTGTGTGTATGTATATCGTCCCTATTCCGGCTTAAAATATTTTTATGGAGCCTCTTTGTTTTCCAGCTCTGCAACTCCTTTCACCTCCAGGGCCCTGTGTGTGGGTTCAGTTCTGAACTCTTCCCAGGCCAAGATTTTGTCAGTGGAAGCTTTGTTCATCAGGACATGGGAAGAGACTCTCGCTGTACATTTTCAAGAGCTCGGCTTGTAGTTACCCAGCAGACCATAAGCCATGTAACCAGCTTGGCACACTGGTTGCAGAGCCTTTCTTTAAAATCATAACTACAGTGTCAGACTCCAGCTCTGGTTTTGGGTGGACACTTGAAAACATGATTTAAACACTTTTAAAAACCTGACTTTTATACCTGATTTTATATTTTCAGCATCTGCTGAGCAATACAGACCTGATTCTGTCTCCAAGTAAGTCAACAGTCCATTTCTCTTCTACAGGAACAACTATAAGACTAAAGCTCTAACAGCCCAAAAGAAAAGGTTTGTCTATGTTCTGTCACGCCTACTGTTACTTGTGTAATTAATGATTGTGTTTAGCCAAGGAAAAACTAAATCAATGGATGTGAAGAAATTTAAACACAGGCCTTGTTGTTTCAGCTATCCATAGAAAGAGATTTATGTTTTATTCATCACACTGAAGACACCTATTTTTTTTCCCCAACATCTGTAATTTGTCTGTTCAATGGGGTCCATGGTTTTGTTAAGCTGTGCAGATGTGAATAATCCAGTCCTGCACAGCACAAGGAAAGTGCCAAATTCTTAATCCACTCAGGAGGTAGCAGAATACTACAGCTGTTGACTTCTTCCAAAAGATCAGGGTAGCTGAGACCAGCACAAACCTTATTTGTACTTGTACACGAAAAAGTAACACCAGTAATAACAGCTTAAAAAAATCAGATACAAATACCACAACTGGTGTATGTCAGCATAGCAGTACCCAGCTGATTGCAGCAGTTCCAATCAAAAGAGTAGAGATCTGCCCTAATAACAGCATTATTGATCTTTCCTTTAAAACACGCACTCCTATATACACTACATATTCCTCATGCCTATCCTCCAGGATTATTATAGAGCCATAAGTAACAGCAACAATTATAGTTTCTATTTAAGAGATGCAAATCAATATTAATTAAAATTAGACAAGTGTTTGTGATGTAAGGGCTCCTTGTACTCAAAGGGCACAGTAGCCTTTAAATATATTAAGACATTACTTAAAAGATTTTAGACAAAGTCAATGCATCGCGTGTCCTAGGGGACAGTTCAATGCCTCAGTAATGTTGTACAACATTTAACTATAGGTGCCACAATCAAAGGCAAACACAATTAAGTATCAAACAGTTAAATGTTATGCGTCACTCTCTAAAGAATCTATATTGAAATGCTTAATTAAACTTTTCTTTATTAAAAAAAAAAAAAGAGAGAATTCCATAGCACGGGCTAGCACCAAAATGAGAGCTTATTTGGTTTGTATTAAATAACCTGCATATTAAGTTGCCTGTGTTTCTCCTGTTCATTATCATGAAGGCAGCATTTGCATTTCTTGATAGACTATTCCTGTTTCCTTCCCCTTTTTTTCTTGTCTTACATCAGTCAGTGGAAAGAGTGCCACCACAGGCCATCATTAACCTTCCAAATCTGCCTCAAAACAAATAGTACAAGAGCTCACTAATTTGAAGATCAAAAAGCCACTTGTCCATTATATAATTGGAATGAAAGGCAAAATGTTGCAGTTCTGAAGAGCACAGTAATTACTAGCTGTTAATTGCTCTCTCGTGGTGGCTCACTTTTAATTAAAAAGAACAGCTCGTCGCAGGCCGATAAGCAATGGTGGAGACCACTGGTTTAATCAACAAAGCAGAAAAATTTGTTTCTGCTGCAGCCAACAACAGCTTGAGAAATCTTCAGATGTCCAATTGAGATTAAAAACTGTCTATTTAGTGCAGTCAGATTTTATTTTAACCAAGGAAATGACTATTTGAAGTCTTCCAATGTGAGTGTCCCCACCACATCCCCGCTGGTGCTGCAGGGACTAATCACTGGCTTGTGGTTGTGATCATTCAAGTAAAGAAATTTAGCTACTTTCCTCTTGACTCCATCATTCTTGGGTAATTGGCCTGTCTGAGGTGAGCAGTTGTGTTGGCGGTTTTTTTTAAGAAAGAGCTTTAAAGTATGGAAGGCCCACAGACTGTGCATTTAATTACTGTTCATATTTCATGCAGTCAAACAGAATTTCATTTAAAAAGAAAATGATTTACCTAACCAAAAAAAAAAAAAAAAAACCAAAACCTAACCCACCCTTCCCAAACAAAAAAAAAAAAAATACTAAAAAAAACCACCTTATGTTCGCTGAACTGGGTACGTTTACATGTCAAAAATACATTTAAACATCAAGGTTAATTCTTTCGGAGTGTTCTGTCTTTAACTCTTTCATCTAATGACAGTGGTCTTTGAGGGAAACCCCGCTGCATGTGGCAGTAAGGGTTTATTTAGTTAAGCAGGTTAGGCAGGTTAAGTGGAACCATTTTGCCCTGGTTTGCCTCATCTCTCTTCAGCCACGAGCCCCCTTGCCTCTCTCAGCAGCTTCCGTCCTTCTTCCCCTTCTCTCCTGCCCTGCTCTGCTCCCCAAGGTGTTGTGCTCAGCCCTTTGCTTTCTTGTATTTATTTGCTGCTGTTGAGTGAAGGGCTCTGCTTCGTATTCCACTCTGCAGACGAGACACACACGTACATAAAACCAAACCTGGCAAACCTTCTGACACCGCCGCGCTCCCGCCCGTCTTCCCAGCGCTGGGATATGGATGTCTGACAACTATGTACAATCTAATACAGGAAAACAGGCATTTCCATTCAACAGGCTCCAGGCATTATTGCTCTCCTCTACCTTATTCCCATTAACATCTGGAAACAAATGTCGCTATCTGCAGCTATAAGCAGCTTTGGAGGATTGGTCAACTTTGGTTTGAACTTTGAGGCATATTTCTGAGCTGAGTAAACTATGACTCTCAAAGCTGCCAAAGAATATTTTTTTTCTGTTTTCCTTCTCATATAAAGGAAAAAAATATTCATTCATTTGTCTTCTCACATACACGTACAGAAATAGACATATACACATATATATGTACATACATAAATATACATATATAGAGAGAGAGAGTATTTTTGTAGTCTCTTTGCAGGCTCTGGGAATCATTTCTCTCCCCTGGGAACAGGTGGATTTTTTTGATAGTGTTTCTTTTATTTTTAAGCCTTCCTTCTCAGGCAGATCTCAAAAAAATAGGAAAAAGTTACCAGAGCCCTTTTTACTCCTAGTTCCCCGACAAATCGTTGTCATTTCGATGTACAACACAGTGGCCACCTTCTCCTCTTCCTTCTGACACAGCTAAGCTCTTGAGCTGGGATATGGGTAATGCCCCTGCTCATCTCTCCTTGGAGCAAGATAAAACACAAATTTGACTACTGATGTCATTAGGAGCAAAATCTGACTCCTCCAGCCCTAAATTACAAGGTTTAAAAATATTCAGTGAATGGTCTATGTTTGGACGTTGTGAGAGATGTTACCTTGGGAAACTGCCACAGTGTTATATGAATTTCCAAAGCATCTGCTCCATATGTTTAAGACAGACCTTGTCATACACCCTCTCATATATTCACTGATTCACGTTCATGGACACCTTTTGAATTTTTTATATTGAAATGACAATTTTTGAATTTCCTAGAGTGGATATTGAATTTCCTAGAGGAATAGAGTGTGTTGCCTTAAATACTAAGTGCATAGACCTGAAGTATTAGAGGGATCAGTACAATCCTTAAGCTGATGATCTAATCTAAACCTACAAGAAAAACATGCCATAACATTTTTAGGCACATGTATGCCAAAAAAAGTGAGAATGCTACACATCTCTTAAGTCAATGCACACCCACGAATATTTATCTAACTTTAGGATAACGTGGACAGACATCTGTCAGCCTGTAAATGTGAAAAATTAAAGGGATATAATCTGAAACATACTTGCTCGTTTTAGGTGATGAAAAACAAATTTTAAAGCCGAGCTTCTTCCCTATACTTGGACAAGCAGCAGGCAAACAAAATGGGATACTTGGATTCAAGTCTTACTTTCAGTCAATTCTACTCTCATCTGCACACCAGTTCGGGACTATAAAATGAGCTATAAAACCTGATCAGGATATTAAAAAAAAATAATAAATAACTAAAAAGCCAAGAAAACATTTTTCCTTCAATTGTGAGTTTTAGTTTTCATGTATATATGCATGTGTGTGTGTACACGCACATACACATTCTGTACTTATGCATATAAACGTATATGTATGCATATGTATTTATTGTATTTTAAACTTTCTCCTGGACAAAGAGTGGGACCAAACTGTTGCTCCAAGGCTGCCACGGGCTCTCCCGCAGCCCGATCCAGCCGTGTCCCGCAGCCGGCGTTATCTGCATCCCTTCTGCTCGCTCATCTTCCTGCGCCCGCTCCGGCTGCCCCGGGACGCGATAAAGCCACAACCTCTCCCGCTCGCCCGGCCGATAAGGCGAGCTGCGAAGACGTCTTGCCCTTGCCAGTTTTTCTCCCCCCACACCTTTCCTGTTCCCGGTTTTCCGTGGGCACCTGTCACCGCGGGCTCGGCTTTCGCAGCTCCCTGCCGGCTCCCTCCGCCCCGCTCCGAGGGGCCGGAGGGGTTTATCGGAGGAAACACTCGGGCTCGCAGGGATGGCCTCCGCACTGCGGCAGATTAATCCGAGTTGAGTGCACTTCCTTCGGCCAGAGGACACCAATTACCACGACGGCACCGGCAGCACAATGCGGGCGGACATCTGACAGCCCGGGTCTCGCCAGCTCCGCATTGTCCTCCCATCAGGCGCTGTCAGTTCCCAGCCTTAATTACATCCTGTTTACAAACACTCGGCCGGACTTCAGATGGAGCCTTAACAAAGGTTGACAAAGGTCAGGGCCACGTCACGAGGATGTTATCTGTGTGCTCTGGCTGATAAACGAGGAGGAGGAGGAGGAGCGGGGCTGATTTTGGAGATAGCGCAGAAAAACCATGCGAAATGCTGAGCTCCAGCCCCTTGGCCCAAGAGGAACTCGACAGCGCTGAAGGATGCACTTTTACCCGGGATCACACAGGACTTGTGTGTGCACATACAAAGGGAGGACAGAAAACAACCATCATCAAGCTGAAATGGCAGCCGGTGGAGCTGGGCAATAAAATTACAGAAATACTAATTTTAAAAACCTTCTAAATCTATTTGTGTTTCAAACTCTGTTATAGGAGCAGAAATTGCAGGTCAGAAAACAAATCCTGTCATTTTGCCCACAGACATCACCAAGATCCTCCATCCTGCTTCCCAGAACACGTGTTAGGGATGGGAACATACTTTACATCACCTCCAGTAGCACGGAAACCAAGGACTGAGTGGGGTCAAGCCAAGTTTGCCCCAAATCCATATGTTCCACTGCTCTACCCCTTCATATTGTCCTTGCACTATGGATATTGACTTTTATGCTCTCTTTGGTGCCAGGAGGGAATATTTTGGCAGGGCGGAACTTTACAGCTTTCTAGAGAGACAGCTAAATTAATCAGGTCTGGGATCCTAACTTACATTTTCACTTTTTGCATAAATACTTTGTTCACAGCAACTTCTCTCTGTTCAGTGTGGATAAGACCCAAAGATTGAAACACTGTGAGAATTCAATATTTATGGCTGGGCTTGTGCATAAGGATGCAAGGAAACCAGGCATCTCTGTAAACCAAGGTTTCCTATTTGATATCATGTCCCTCCTCCAGTATCTTCTCTCTCCATCTTGAGAAAGATGAGCAGAGATATGATTTTAATCTCATCTACAACTCAGGGTGGAGGAGTGTATACAGGAGTCCAGCAGCTGGATCAATATAAATACTTGATATGGCAAAGTTAGTAATACAAGAGTTTGTCAGCCTGACCCATCCCTCTATCTGTTTTCAGCTATTCCCACATCCTAATTAATGCATCCCAAACCACACAGGATCACACATTAGCAGCCATTAAAATTAAAACCACAGTCTGTTACCATATCACGCCTCTCAGAGGAAATACTGGATTAACCACAGGGTATTAGTCAGTAAATGGTGACTGGCATCACAGCTTCATATTTCTGTGACATTATGCCCCTGAACTCTGTGAAATGATGGGCAGAAGTCACTGTGGTGGTGGCTGAGTTAAAGGCACAGCTAAAGCAGTGGGGAAGCAGCTCAGCATCTTTGTGCTGAAGAGGAAAACCTCTCTGATGTGAGTGCTCCTGCCTGTCCCAGGGAGTAGAGGGTGTTTTCATTACTTGAAAAAAAAGAAATAATAGCAAAAAAAAAAAATTAAAAAAAATAAAAATCAAATTCTACAAAGCTAAACAAGAGGAGTGGAAGGGATGACTTGGTGGATAGGCTTAAAATGTTTGACAATCTAAGTGTAGAAAAGTTGAAGGTTTAAATAAAGTCTGCGAGCTCGGTGCTGATTACATACACTCAGAAATATTCCTGGCTGGTCCTTAGCATTTCTGCTTTGCATGGACTGAGCTCTTCCTGCAGAGCAGCAGAGCATTGCCACTACTTGGGTGCAGAATTAAACCTCAGTCACCCCGCGCAGGGACACAGCTTATGCTCCTCAGTGACAAAACAGGAGATAACAGAATTAAAAGTAGCACTGGACAGGATTAATTATTTATCTATTTATTAAACAGGCAAAGCAGAAAGCAAAAAGATCTCAAAAGTTTGGGCTGGCATTTCTGAACCATTTCTACATGGGTGAGTACAGAGCTTCTCTTCCCCCTTGTCTCGGTGCCAGGAGAAGTGCTCTGGTTCCCAGCAGTGCAGAACAGGGCAGGGAGTCTCTTGACTTGACGCTCAGTAGTTTTTAAACTAAGCACTTGTTCAAGCCCATCCGTAGGTGCTTAGGAGGGCAACCACCACTGCTCACTTCTGACAACATAGAGCTCTTTATCAAAAAACAGGGGGGAAAAATGAAAACCCGGGCTGACCTTCAGAGCACAGTGTTCCCCTCCAGGCACCCACTCTGCCTACCCCGGAAAATTAGGCTGCTTTGCTGTGGGAGAGCCTTGCTAATGCAATCAAAGACAGTTTTGCAGTTAATAAAACAACAGGCTCTTCCTTTCTCAGCTTCGTGACAGTCAGGCTCAGTAAGCCTCCTGTTCCAGACAGTGTGCCAGTCAGCTGCTGTTACTGCAGAGCTGTGTTTAACATCTTCTTAATTAGCCCAATTCCCTACAACTTGGCCAAGTTTTCCAGCGAGAAACAGCCTCGGGAGCTGTACAACTCTGCATCTGGGAAACCTGGTCATTAATGCACATACCCAATCCAGCACATCTTGTTTTCTCCAAGGCCAACCAGGATGGTATAAAAATTGTATTTGGGCTAGAGTCACACCACGCTCAAAATCACCTGCAAAACTGCCAGTGGCTGCAGAGCTGAAACGGGGAATCCTGCAGCTTCCTATGACTTAGTGCTCCAAGTTCACCATCAGTCCGGACTGAAGGACACCTCCACTCCTCTAACTGGAGCCTCTTGCCTCCATGCACCAGACATGACTCAGAAAATAAATAAAACTGATTACCTAGCTTGTATTTATTTGCTCAAACTCATGAGTTTTGGACATACACAAATGTTTTGCTGCTGAACTGGTATAAATTCAGCACATTACTGGTTTCACTTGAATTTATCCTAACTTAAACCAGAAAGAGATCCACTCCTCTTTTTATTATTATTATATCACTATGCCCTCTCTTCTTCTGCTTTCTATTCTCCTTTTTGTTTTCCTTTAAAGTCTGCCTAACATTTTATAGACATCCCTCTCGCAGCTTCCGGAAGAGTGCTCCATCTTAAACTCAACAGCAACACTGACAGACAGGGTTGATATTTTCTTTTCTTTCACAAGTAATAAAAAAGGAACATTTTACTTCACATGAAACCAGAGTACTCCCTTAAAAGAACAGTGTTTTGTATGGCTATAAAAACAGTTACCCTTTTGCCAGACCCAGAATCAAAGCATTTGTATTTATGTGTTTCCTTTTTTAATAAGTAAATCCAATGTTTTTAAAGCTCATCAGTTTTAGATTATTATTGTTGCAAATCCTATGAATGGAGCAGCTGTGTCTGCGGAGCACACTTGACAGCACTGCAAGGTAGGTCCATGGCTCAGGTTATCATCTGAGCTTCCGCAGGGAACGCTAAGGACACTGCCAAGGGTAAAACCTGGAACTGGCTACAACATCTGTGATGAAGAGCTTGCCTTCAACACGACATTTCAGTCATGCCAGGGCATCTCTCAAAGGTGGGTCACCTTTGACAACTGACCAAGGCATTTATACAAAAAACAGGGTGAACACAACAAAAATTCGTCACTGGGGGTTGCTCCTGTTTCCGTGCACACTGCAATTGCCCCATCTCTCATGTTGAGGAAAGTAACTATGCAACAGCTAGATGAGCACATTGGCTCTTAATCACTATTGAAATCCTACAGACTAACAAAAGATAAAAATAAATATTTAGGAGAAAAAAAAAAAGAAAGGAAAAAAAGAAGCAACTCTGTTTGTTCCTAAGTATTGGCATTTTGAAAAAAACAAGTGCAATCCTTCTGCCCTCTCCTGTGGGGTTGCCCTGCAAAAGAACCTTTCAGCTCTTCTCCACGCACATCTTGGCTGCATCCAAGCCCAGATACCTGCCTCTGCTTTGGCAGCAGTATTCCCTTTCTCCATCCCCGGGGCCGCTCCGAGGGGGAGGAGGCTCCCAGCACAGGCAGCTCCCCATTCAGGGGGAGCCAACGCTCAAAACCCAGGTCTGAAATATCGAAGTGGTGAGCGGCTCAGAGGCACAGTCTGTTGCAAAGGACATGATAACACAGCACCACTGCAACCCCGGAACTCTCACTGGAGGATGACAGGGGAGATAAGGAGGTGCAGTGTTACAGGGCTGCGTTAGCACAGGAGGAAATCGATTCAGGCAGACAAGCTAAATTTACTTACTTTATTGATTTTAAATTTTACATGAACTGCAATATAAGTAAATCTTTCATGGTAATTCTAAATCTTGAAACATATTGTAAATAACTAAAAAAAAAAAAAGTCCAATGTTCAGAGTAACCATTTCTTTGTAGTGAAAGTGCATTATTCTTAAAGCCCAGGACAAAATATTTTGTAATGAATACCTTAAATCTACCTTGGCAGTCAGTGTTGATATTTTTGCTAAAATAAGAGCCTGCTTTCGGTGTACCTGGTGATTCAATAGAGCACAGATTATTTTAATTTTTTTGGGGGGGGATGGAAGGGAAGAGGAAAAATTGGTCCTGTTGCATTAAGTGAATATAACAACAAGTTTTTGCCCCTGTGGTTCATTGATAAAGCAGTTGAATGCTAAACAGCACAGGTAGAGCTTTGTGCACAAAGAGTTGGCTGCAAACGTTGGAAAGACACATGATGGAGGGCCAGGGCAGTGAATCCCAACACAGGCATTAATGCACCAAGCACCACGGCCCAGCCCTAAAGAGAGAACGGGTGACGAGAAAAGCCAAGGAAGCAAAATCTCCTCATCTTATTTATGTAAGAGGTCCAAATTCAGACACCAGGATGACAGGGGCTGGAGGGAAAGGCGTCATTTGGGGGCTTTCTCCAACCCAAAGCAGCAACTCACACCATGCCCAACCCCACCAGGGGAAAAAAAATCAGAGAATCACAGACTGGTTTGAATTGGAAGGGACCTTAAAGATCATCTTGTTCCAACCCCCTGCCATGGGCAGGGATGCCATGCACTAGGATCAGATTGCTCAGGTCCCCATCCAATCTTGCCATGGACAGTTCCAGGGATGGAGCATCCACAGCCTCTCTGGACAACCCAAAAGCATCGTGACACACGTGAAAAAATTTGCCAAGTCCTCCAAAGCTCAACCTGATTGATGAAGAAGGAAAATGCCTCAAACTCCTGGCCTGGAGTACAAATCTCTTCACGCAGGTGGGTGGCACAGGTCCCAGCAGTGGTGGGGAATGCTGGGCAGGGGTCGGTCTGTGTTGGGAGGGCACAAACCAAGGCAGCCCCAAAGCCCTCACACATAGTGGGACAGTGCAATGCCATGGTGAGGGGAGGTGAGAAAAGTAGCCCAATGTTCCCAAAATAACCCTCTGTGCACCAGCAACTCCACACTGCAGATACATCCGTTAAATAAAATCCCATAAACTCTTTCTAGCTGTTCAGCCAGCTGAGCTGGGAGAGGCAAGTTCACAGCAGCACTTTCTGCCAGAGGTGTGCAGATTGTGCAGCCGTGGGCAATCTTCCAGAAACTCGAGACAGATGAGACTCCCTCACCCCAAAAAATTGTAAAGCATCCTCTGTTTGACACATTCTTAGAAACAGTATGGATGTACATCCACGACACGATATCCCAGGCAACGATACCTTTGAACAGAGACTACCCATTCCTCCTTTAACAACAGGAAAAAATACAGTGATGCTGACAAAAGCACTCATCCAGTGAAGCTTTTTTTCCCCCTTGGGGCTTTTTTTTCCCCCTCGTTGTTGTTGTTTTCTAAACTAATCCATATTACCTGTGCCTTTTGATTTCATTATGTTAGATGCTATTAATCTGGATATATGATTTCAACAGTGAAGAGATGGAATTTGTCATCAACAAAAGGAAAACATTATTTTTAAAGGAGTGAAAGATTAATGTTCCACCACGGACTACTTAAACCCTCTACAGCAACAGCACTATAATATTAATCCAACTTTGATGGGTTTTGCATAAGGCTCATAATTAAACATTTTCTTTTCAATACTTTATAGAATCCCCATCTGTTTTTAATGGCATCATTTTGATGTTTTTCTTAATAATTCTGGCAGCCTGTTCTTGAAGCTTCAAGCTTTATTTTTTGTTCCTAATGTCTTCTTCCACAGTGGCTGTATTGTGCCAAAGCTGAAAGCAGGTTTTGGAAAGCCAGAGTTGTGCCGTGTGTTCTGTCTCTCGCAGCATTCCCGGGTGGCTCCAGGCACGGCAGAGCTCTGTGCTCTTGCTTTGCACACCCCTGAGCTCTTACAGCAGACATGGGATAGTGCCCCTGGATAATGGAAATATTTCCTCCCTCCCACCCTTGGCTGGGCAGTGAATCTGCTTCTACCACCCCTCACCTCCCTCCATCAAGGAATTCCCTCCCAGCACAGCGAGCTCTGGTTCCACACACCATCGTAGTACCAGTAAATATATAAATTAATAAATAGCCAGGCTTACTCCAGGAAACTCAAACACTATTGGATAAATCACAGAGATGCAGCTTTGCCTCAGTCCTTGGATTTCCTCTCCACGCCAACACCCAAAGCATCCAGTGAAGGCAGGAAAATGCATCCCCCTCCCCTCTCCCTTTTAGATATTAAAATTGGGGACCAATATTACAAAACCCAGCAGTGTGAGGGGTTTAAAACATCCATCAAAATTACCTGATGGAAACCTGGAATGTGAACCTGGCAATGGCTTCTGCAAGAAGCATCTGTTTTCCATGAGAAATGTTGGGATTTTATCAAAATAAACAAAATAAAGAATGCTCCTATCCAGCACTATCTTTAAAAAAATCAAGAAGTAAAACCAATTTCCATCTTCGGTATTTTTTTTAACTAAATCTAAACACATTTTGAATTTCTGCCCAAAATGTAATGATTTTCCAACAGAACATTATAAAAATAATATTTTCATTTTTAACAAAATTTCTGTTTGAAAATTTTTTTTTTTTTTTTTGCTCTCAGCATTTCTAGCTCTTAGACTACACTACTTCTCCCTCCAGTATTTCTCATTCTTTTATATTAAATGCATATTTGGTGACCTCCTGTGGTTCCCGTGGATTAGAACGGAGGAGCAGGATGATTAATGGCTTCAGTTTAAATATTTTATACTCTCTGTAAAAACAGTACAAACTGATGGATGTGTACATTGCTATTTCCACTTCAGTGTCAGGGTCTCCTTGATTACATTTTCCCCTTATTTTTCCCCCACTAGCCAACATCATTAACATCTTTTTCCCATAGAAGAGGGACGCGAGGGCTCCTTGCTCCCAGGTTTGGCACAGGCAGGACTCCCACACGTGAACAGATACTGCTCTAATCAGGGCTTTCAACCTTGAGGAGCTTTTAAATGCTCTAAGTGTATTATAATGGTCTCCTGGTCTCAGGACAGACAGATGTGAACCACAAAACTGAAACGTTTCATCTTTTGGCGCCTTTCAGTATGTTCCATGCTGTGCTTCAAGTTTGCTGAAGGATCAGAATTACTTCAGTTCTAGGTAATATAAACAGAGTGATCAAAAACATTTAATTATTCAGGGTCAGCAAGTCTGGAGAATCTAATAGTAACAGACAGAAATAACCCTTCCAACCACTCTCATTTTCACTAACTATTATAAAATAGAGAACTGTTTAATTACCATAAAATATCATAGCAGAAAGACCCAGCATCTTCCCAAGAGTCTTTCCCGGTCCACTGAAATGTATTTGGCACTAAAGCATAATTTAATTTTCTGTAGATACAGGGGTACACACAGGCACACACAAACAGCTCAAACCCTTACCTCACGCCTCTTTCAGACCAACTACTCAAACGCAGGTGCAGCCCTTTCAAAATGCACCATGGAAAGAGACTTTCACACATTATTTCTGTACCTTGTCACCCTGAAATGTGATGATGAGGATGATCCAAATGGAAATGACAACAGAAATGGTTTCCCTATTATTTCCCCTCTTTAACTCCACGTTATGTACAGGTGTCTGGACAGCACGCTTCACAGCGCAGGGGCACACATTTCCCATATTGGTTTTCCTTCCTCCAAGGAAAACGAGGATGGTGCAGAGACGTCTCCCAACGCACTGATCTCTCTGTAGTGGTGTTTTTTGTGAACACAGAGCTGGCACAAGTATATGCTCTAACCCCGACTGGCTACACGGGCCTCAGCAGCAAAATATGCCATCAGAGAATACCCAATTTAATTAGAAAGTAATATGGGGGGTTGGGAAAACACAGTTTCAACTGGGATTCATGCACTGCGATGACCTGGATTACAGCAGGATGCTGATGACACCCAGTCCTCGTGAAATCACATTAATTACGCTCATTATGTGTAATAAGAATAAAAGTCCCACCAGTTAACACACTTACTGCTCTAAGGGATGGTTTTACTAAGCTGAAAGCAATTATCGACGCATTCAGCGGAAAAGGAGAAATTAAATGCAAGGATAGGAATGATACTTGGCATCAGTTAACATTTTACAAGATGTTTACAAAGCTTTGTTCTCTAGTTGAGAAAGTAAGTTACCACTAAAGTAAAAAAATGAAGAAAAAAAAAACCCTGAAACAAACAGAAAACCTATAAAACAGTGTCACTTAGAGGGGAAGTGGGAGCTGATATAAATATAACAGAAAAGAGGGAAGCTAGGAACCATAAATGTTAATTTCAAGCTATAAATTACAGAAATTTGCCAGAGGAAAATAATGACACAAGAAAAACTCAAACTCAGTAGGAAAAAAAGTGACCTGAGTTATTGTACTTGTTAATTGTCAAAAACAAGATTCAGAAGCAAGAAGTGCTCGAACAGATTCTTCTGCAAAATATTTGGGGAAAAATGTCATAGCACACAAATATTCAGTGATGATCCAATCTCAAAATAACCCAGAAGGGAATCAAATTGCAGCAATGAAAGCCAGATTATTTTTATATTAACTTATAAAAAAATCAGCATGCAAGAGTTTTATGGCAGCTGAAGGAAACATCCCCTGAACTGGTGACTGTGGATTTGTAAGAAGAAAGCGCCAGTTTCAGAAGACTGAAGGAAATCCAGCCTGGTTCTGGAATGTGAGATGGGCCAGGCAAAGTCAAATCAAGTTGCTATCAGAGCAGACAAATTACACTAATGTTATTTCCTTAACAAACAAGTTTTTCTTCCTTAGGAATTAAAGTAATACATTTATAGTTAATGCTAATTGATAGGCATTTATTATTAATAGATCCTATCAAAATAAATGGAATTTTTTTATACGTTTATCTGGCAAAGGTAGCTCTGGTCACAGAGTGTTCAAAATATTTGGCTGGATAATAGTTATAAATTTATATTAGAATATAAACCCTTGGATAATATTTTAGAAACTGAAATATGATGATGACCTTCCTAGTAAATAATTATATTTTATCTGATAAGGGAATCAAATAGAATGACACCAACACACACCTAAAAGACAAGTTTAAATGCAGCTGCAAAAAGAAATCATTGTCAAGCAACTTTGATTTCACGAGACTCCTACAAGAATTACTTTCAGGCATTACCACAATCAGAGTTTTTAATTGATGACAAGGAAAAGGCACCTGACCAATATTCAGAGATGCAAAAATTGAGGACCTGTGAGTAGGGAAGACAACAAGTCAGCAGAGCAACCAGGCTCCCCTGAAAGATGGACAGGAGCAGACAGACCTGCCTGGGACACAGCAGCGATGCCACAGTGGTGGTACCAAAGAAAATACTCCTGGAAAACTGCCATGAGGTCTGGCACCTCCACTTTGAGAAAGAACATGAAGCGTTAAAGAGGATTCAAAAGTAGAGCAACAAAAACCAGAAAGTGTGCCTCTGACAGAAAAATGGGGGGAACAGCTTCTTTAGCTTATAGGGAGAGTAGGGGGAAAGATCACGTTGGTCTGATCGGGGAAGTGATCAGGGAAATCCCTGGAGCTGAAGTAAGCAGATATATAATGAGAGCGGTGGCTGGAAGCTGGGGACACTGCAAGGAGGAATACAACCAAAAATAATTGTTAGGAAAGTTCACCAGATGCTGCACTCATGAGGCAGCAGGACTCACTGCTTTCCTGAGAGACACTCTAGTTCAAGCAGGGAATAATGCAAGGAAACTATTGCCTGTGTGATGCAGAATTTCAGCCTGGAAGAGCACTGGTCCCCTCCAACATCAGGACAGATGTGACCTCAGGATTGTTATCTGGGGACTTACCTACACCCACTAAAAGCAACCGGAGGAAGAAGACAGCGTTATTAGTAAGCGATTATATAAATCTGCCTGATAATGGAACCAGCTTTCTTTGTCTGATTAAGATCTGGAACTCTGGCTGTGATTTATCATTTTTATACTATTCTCTTCCCCCAGGCTCCAGGTCACAGTGGTGGCATTGCCACAATTTATAGCACAGGCTGCTCGGCGGAGACGTAGAGCCTTCCTGACATTTTCTTATTTGGAGCACCTGGCTCTCCTTGTTTTTGTTCTCCTGTCTCTGCAGTGGCAAGGATTGCTTGCCATATGAATGTTTTGTAAATAAGCTGAATACCAAAAAAACCCAATAATTTTCAAGGTTTTTATTTTCATATTAATCTGTGATACGCTGTGGACGGGAATTGGCAGCTCTTGTGCGAAACACTCTGCTCTGATCACCAGATTCCTGACCGAAGACAAAACTCCTCCTGTCCAGCCGACGTAAGTACATCCTCTCCAAAAACCCTTACAGCGAGGTGAGGAATCCATCCCTCCAGCCACAGCCCCATAATTCCCCCGAAACCACTTAAACTGGATTTAACTTTATCACAGTTTCATGGTGAAGGGGTTAAATCACAACCAGAGTCCTGGGAAGGGGAATCTGCACCAGACATCACCCATGTCCCATGAGCAAGACAGTGCTGCTGATCTCCACCATCTTGGCAAGGAATACAGTTTAATTTTTGGTTTATTTTGGGCTTGCGGGGCGGGTTGTTGCTGTTTCAAATGCGTGCTGGTTTTTAATTATTTGCTTTTTTATTTGGGAATGGTTTTGGCTCACACTTTCCAGCTTATCTCTGCTACCACAAAGGCTGGAAACTTCTCTCTTTTCTTTTTTTTCTCTTTTTTTTTTTTTAATAGAAGACAATATTGTCACTTACTCACAGTACTGAAGGAAATGGGGCTTTAAGAGAACCACCAAATATGGCAAGACGAATAGTCAAGGCGCTGGTGGAGAACGTGCTCACTCCCCGAAACACCCATGTTTTCAGATTTGCCTTGTCATGGTGCATCACCATCAACCCTGCAGCATCTTCAAGGTCCAGCTCCACCACGGGAGCAGGACCCACACCTCAGACCTGCACCAGCCACCACCCTTCCCAACCAAAGCCCCCACACAGCCCAGCCTGCAGCTCACCAGCGCAGGGCAGGACAGCTGAGGCTCACAGGGAACAGAAAGGTTTAATCGCCCTTTTCTGATGCCTCCAGGGACGGTGGGAACACTTCCAGACTTCGAAGGCAACACTCACACTGACACCACACCTCAGATCCTCCCATTTGGATTGTCTGTCTTTCAGGATGCTTACGGTAAGAAAACATAAACACTGTTCCACTCCATGCTCAGTAGATGAGGGGAGGGGAAAAGCCAAGGTACTATTTTTTAAGGTTAAAGTAAGATTCTGATCCCCAAATCTACATTCATTTGGCGCTTTTTTTTTATTTTTTAGTATTTTTAATAACTTTTTAATCTAAAACACATCCCCATACTAGCCACTGTGAAGAAAATTACCCCAGCCAAGATCAGCACACTGCTGCACTGCCTAGAAATCCTAGGAAGGATCCACTTCACTGAGCATTACTCACCACGTTCCAGTAAGACAGCCCCTGATGTGGTGGAACTTGTAATATGAACCAAGAGAAAGAATGAGAGAAGAACCCTCGTCTTTTCCTCTCAGACAAAGAGTGGAGATGCAGAGACATCCAGGTCAGCTCTGGAGAAGAACGAGACACTGTAATCCCACCATCACCCAAAAGCTTGTTGCCTAATTCCAGGTTAAGAGGCAGGAAAGACACCTCTGACACTGTTTTCTCTGAGCCATCAATCACTGCCTACACCAAAGCAGCCTTTTCTCAGAGGAAAAAAAAACATGCCTCCTCTCCCATCTCACCTGAGGGTTGTCAATCCTGGTTCTCTTGGGGGATCAAGCCCTGCACTGGCCAGGAGCAACTCTAGTATTAATGCAGTATTAATGCAAAAATTAAAAAAGAGCTTTTTTCAGGGTATGGTTAGAGTCATCCAGTGATATTATCTGCACCTGTAGCTGTAAAGGTTTGAAGAGGTTTCGGTTTAGTACATTTAGTCTGGTTGTAAATTTATTGTGCAATTCAGGTGTCAGCAGCTGACACCCATCGCTGAGTGCTGTTGAAAGAAATATTCTTGTAGATATTTCTCACGTCTTCATTTTATCACTTGAACAACTTTCATGCTGCAGGGAAAAGCCATCCTCTGACTTCAGAGATTAGACTCAGTTCTAAGGCCTCAGCTCTGCATAGCACTTAAGCACCTGCTTAACTTTAAGCACATGCCTAAGTCTATCCATCTTGGGTTTTGTTTTTTTTCCAAGAAAAGCCCTGAAAGTACACAATTAACCATGAACAGGTGCTTAAGTCCTGTTAAAGTCAACAGTACTTTCAAATGTCAACGGAATTTAAAAACATGCTTAAGTGTATCGTTGAATAGGAGTCCTAATGCGGGAAGAAAGAACGGGGTTTGTCCTCATCTTGGCAAAACCCATAAGAACACACTTGCAATTCAGAGGATTTTCTTTGTCTGTGGCACTCTGCCTACTCTGTTACTAAAGAATTTGTAAAGAATGTTCCTGCATTACTCAACCCCTCTCACATTTATTGACCATATTTCCCATATTAATAATCCTTAGTGTAATTGTGCTCCCCCGCCCCCTGCCACTCCAAACATCTCAAACATTTGTTTAGTATCACAATGTCCCAGACTGGAAGGAAGGGACAGGGAAGAATTGGGATTAGAAGGAGGCAAGTGAGGTATGTTGAGGTCTTGTGTTTGCAGTCTCAGAAGAGATCTGGGAAGAGCTGGGGTGATGGTGCATGCGCCCCTAAACCACAGAGTTGTCCTTTTCCCTTGTTACACTTAGAGAGATCAGTAAACTTTGATTACTGTTGGTTTTATTTGCATTCTTACAACCACCTTTTTGTTCATATTACCACACCTTCTTTACTGAGCTGTCAAATAATTCCTGAACATGCACACATGGTCCAGACTGCGGCTCCCAGGGTGCTGTACCAGAAGAGGCTGTGCTCCAGCACCGTGCCCTGTTTTAAATCAATCGCTCTGGCTGGCAGTCAAGCAGCGTGTTACTTTTAGAAACTGTACTGCTTGTTTTTAAAATGGTTTCACTTTGGCTCCAGCTCCAAAACTAACCAGAGAAACCATCACTGATGCTGCAGTGCTTTATGTTCATCTCACAGTAGCCCGTTATGAGCACCATTTGTTACAGGAAACATTCCAAAAGACATTTCCTTGGAGAAGACACTGATCTTCTTTCCAGTCAAATGCATCATCCTCTAAGAAGCTACTGTATGAGGGACTGCAAGATCACGTCAGAAGAACTATCTTCAGTTCTCTTCAGTGCTTACATATGGAGATACGTAAAATACTTGAGAAAACAGAGCTTTTTATATTACTGCCAGTAACATACCATATAAAAAGATATTAAAACAAATTCTGACCAACTGGTGGTAGATACGGTAACAGACTATAATGTACCCATTGTAAAGAATTCCCAGTGGAGACCGTGGAAATCTTACAATGATTGAGTCGCGCTGGGCTGGAGATGCATTGAAAAACTTCCAAATGGTAAAATATTAGAAATACTATTTTGAAATATTTACCAGTTAAACACTAAAGTACTGTTACTGGCTGACCTTTTCACAGGAGTTGTTTCTGTTGTACTTTTGTAAAAGCAGCCAAGAGTTTAAGAAAAAAAAAAGGGGGAAGAAAAAAAAAAAAAAAGCTTATTTTCAGTCTAGCTACCACCCCTGACCTGTGCAATAACATCATAATGGAAGAATAATCATTGTAAACAATGCCCATGGGAGCTTGCTGGCTACAGCGAGGGACAAGCCCAGCCAACTTCACTGCTTTTCTTTACTACATCATTGCATTTTTGTCTGCCTATGGATAAGAAGAAGGTTCCACTCAATGCCGGTTGATGGAAAGTGCTAATTGTTGACACATTAGCTAATTGTTATGATTGCTTCTTAACAGTTTGCGTCTAGGAGTCCAGATTTCATCCACCAAAGTGTGAAGATTCTTTACAGCAACAAGTGCTGTGAAAACATTCACACAATGAGGTCCTAATCTTGTGGATCTCTCAACCAAGTGACAGCCTGGCAAACGTGCTGTCAAAGTGCAGACACTCAGGAAAAAAAAAATAGGAAGAAAAACTAACTCCCTCGTCCACCCCATATTTCAGACACATGTCATCTGTTGTTATCATTAATGATCTGTTTTTACAAATAGAGTACCACTATGGAAAACTGAGAGCAGGCCAATCAAAATAAACCCAGCAAAACCCATAATTGTCTACTGACAATCTGGGCTGCTTGGGATGTAAGATAATGTGGGTGTATTTAATGCAGAAATGCATCATGTGCCATGCTTTGCGACTGCCCTGTTAACTCCAGACCTCGATACAATGCAGGAGGGCTGGGAGCAACCTTGTAATTGCAGCTGCCTTCTTCTGAACCCTACCTAAGCTCAGGTGCTAAAAAAACACGTGGAGGGAAATTATGGCACCATAGAATTCCAAGATAAAACTCTTGGGATTTCAATGGAAGCAGGATTTCACCAATTATCTTACTTTGGGGGGAAAAAAAAAATCAAAATACAGAGAAACAAATCTTCATTTCTAGTTGTAATGTTCAGTTCTAGTTCGGATGTCTAGTTCTGAGCAAACACATGGCTTTTCTGTCTCAAGCGGTGTTTTCTCCCATTCGTACACCAGCAGAGGTGAGAGACTGTGTTCCTCCCGTTTATACCAGAGTTGAACCTCACGGCTTTATTTGGGGAGCTCACGGTGCTTTGTAACAGCACAGCTTCTGCTCTGCATTTCACTGGTGGTTTCCAGCACATTGTGGGACCCCATCACACTCCCTGTGCTCACCCCCTGGCCTACACATCAGTCTTTCTTATCCAGAAGCTTCTACCAAACTTATTTGAGTTACATGCACCAGGAGTAGAGATGCCCCTTCCACCCCACACTTCATCAGAAACAACTTTTGTAGATACAAGAGAAAATCTTGATGCTAAGGCTTTCTGAACTGGCAAAGAAATAAATCAAGTGGTGGCCCCAGGTACACTCAAACTGCAGGTGGAGCAAAAGCACAAACTGAAACCTGAAGACACCTCGTCTAACTGGGAGACTCTTCAGATAGCACCTCAATATCACATCAGATTGTACAGAGCAAGTGGCCAAAATTCACTCAGCAGGTGTCCAAAGAGCTTGGAGCTGTAAGGCTCCTCTGGGTTTTGTCCCATATAACTCATCTTTACAGACTTTTACTGTATTCCAGCATTAAATATGCAATATCCCTGAAAAAGAGAGCAAGAAACTTTCCCCTGTCTCCCTGTGCCTCTTGAACTTTTGGGCCTGGCAAAGAGAGAGCACACAGGGCCACTTGTCTGCTTCCTCCATCCCTGGGGCACAGCAGCAGGAAGCAAGCTGGGAGCAGATTACGCCTTGGCCCAACTTTTCCCACTGGTTGGCGAGAGCTGCTGAGTGAGAATGGGGGCAGATGCATATTGCTGATAAAAGCCTTCAGCAAATTCCCATCCTCTCCTTGCAAGGAGAGGGGAGGAAGTTGCAGGGCAATTGTAACTCCCAGCCGCCCTGAGAGATAGCGGAGAGCCACCGGGACCCACAGCGTGCCGGGAGGAGAGCCTGGATTGCTCCAGCTGGGATTGCTGCTGCTTATCAGGTTGCAAAATTCAACCCTATAGTTAAATGTCATTCTTTTTTGCATCAAATTGTCCAGCCATTCCACCCCAACGTTGGGTCAGTCCGCTCAGCAACAGCTACAAACACTGAATATTGCACGTGCAATGTTGCCAAAAGGAAAGAAAATTAAAATTACCCATTTACATTGATAATGAGAGAAGCAAAACGTTTTTAAAGAATTACACTGTGGAACAGAACCAGAAATTTGGAAATTATTAAAATTAACTTCATCTGAATAATTTTTCCAGTTCTAATAAGAAACAGAGATGAGGCCTTCCAAGTACTCATGAAAAACATAGTTTAGCATAAGAATCTGTGACTCTTTACTACTCTCTATTGCAGGCAAACTGGAAGATTTTGGACTCCCATAGTGCGTTCCCTAAAGATGGTTCTCACCTGTAAACACATATGGGAGGGAAAAAAAACTAAAAAAAAAAAAAATCAAAACAGAGAAGTGATGTTGGCTACCAGAAAAGACGGTGGGGAAATGGCCCATTTGCACTGGGAAGAAGTTTCTGGGTGTTGCTGTGCAAAAGGCCCCATAAGCCACAGACAGTCATGTACATACCCCTGAGAGGTGGAGAAACCACCCTGGCTTTCAGATCTGAAAAGAAGACTTCTACTTCAATGCGAGGAAGCCACAGATCTTTGCAAAATGAGCTTTTGCAAACAAAAGAGTTTAACTTCTGAGGTAGAATAAATTGACCCAAAAAAGAAGAGAAATTAACCCATCAAAGTCCTAACCGTATGTGTACAAATACAGTTCTTCCACCCTCAGAACATTCGTACAGGGAAGCACCTCCCCATGGACTGCAATGCTCCATCCCTTGCCTAGACATGGCAGGGCAATCCAAGGACAACCTGTCATTCTGCAGTTTGGATTTCCTGACTTTTGTTAGCTTAGTCATAGCTTTAACATGACCAAAATATAGACTTTTCTATGTTCATCTGAACCGTCCTGCGGATGCCAACCACTGCTCTGGTTCAAATGCTAAGGAAAACATCTCGGCGAGACCACCGGGACGATTGACTCATGCAATAGCCGTGGCACTATCTGGGCTAGGGAACAGCAAACAAGGTGAATGAGGTAAGGGAGGTCATTCTTCAGAGCAGTGGTCTCAGGAGAATGGGAGAATCCAAAAATAAGACATTTGTTGACTGGATGCCCTTGAGCTGGCAACCAAGCCGACGTGGTAGCGGAGCCAGCAACAGACATCGGGCTGGCCCGGCTGCTGCCAAGCAATCCCAGTAACCAGTGAGAGAGACTCTGTGATTTAATAGATTAATAAATAGGCCAGAAGCCAGTCACTCCCCAGTTTTAATCCTGGCTATGACATCATTGGACTGGTAACCTGGGGTGTGAAATTTCTGCTTTTAAACACGGATGGATGTAAGGATTCATTAACTGGAAGGTGAAGCGGCTGCTGCCCTACACCCGCTCCCATTCCCTGCCATGAGCACCACCAAAAACTCCAGTACATGTGCCAGCACACATGAAACAGCCTAAAACAGAGCCCTCAACCTCCTCATTCATGACACACCTGGGTGGGATCCAAAGAGCAAGTCTGAATTTCAGACTTAATCTGCAACCAACCAGTGCATCCATGTGCTGATGGTGAAAGCCAGTCTTTGAGAATTTTAAGTCACTTAAGCTCTGTTGAGCTTAAGGGAGTTATTCCAGTCTTACAGCCTGGCACCTTGGTTTGCTACCCTTGCTTCTTTTAAATCCTGCTCTTGAAAGTCTTACCACTGACATTTACAAGGGACCCCTTCCTGCAGCCCTGGCCGTGGGACTGTCGGTCCTGGGTGAAGCTCTTTAGTTGCACAGATCTGGATGTTGCTGCAGGATGCCAGCTGACAACATTGCTACGCTGATTTGTAAAACTCTACCCTGGCAACTTGCTCAAGGTTGAGGATGTCTGCAAGTTGCATTTCTGACAGAGCAAAATTTTTTTTACTCTAGGCTCTCTGAAATAAAGGCCTGTAGAGGCTGGTTTGTGTTTTGGTTTTTTTTTTTTTCAGTTTCCTGGGGGGAAAAAAATGTTCTAAAATGTTTTAAGAGAGGAAAATCCTAGTCAAAAAAAAAAATCATTAAAAAAAATAAAATCTGTTGATTCGTATCATGATAATCTCAGTTTTTGCTTACTGATTTGGTAGATACAGAAGTTCTGGCAGAGGTGTGACTTTAGAAGGTGACATTGTCCATTTAACTCAAGTTCAGTACCTCCTCTCTTGCTGTACCTGCCTGGCTTCTGTGTGTTCAGCAATCAGAATAAAAGCCAATTGATTTTAGGTTGTAATGATCCTGCAACCTTGGAGGTGCATTGAAAGGGAAAAAACTCCAGCACCCTCTGCTGTCTGCACACATCCTACGCCGGGATCCACCACCGCCGGCTCTGGACGTTTACAATACCCACATCAGCTTCACCCAGGCTGCAGAAAACTGAGCCCTGGGGGAGACTGTTCAGGGGACTCAGTTTAGATGTCCACTTTGAGGTGAGATGACATCCTACGAGCTGTCTGTCAAGTACAAGGGAAATCTAAACCATCTGCTCAGTGGTAGGAGTGCTCGCAGACACCTACAGCAGATAAATCCCACCTGGAGAGTCTGTGAACCAGAAGGACGGGAAAGCTTTGGCATGAGGAGGCATCAGAGCAGATGGTCCTGTCAGATATTTTGCCCATGCACAGGCAGGTCAAATTTGGTAGAACAGAGTGAGAAAATTTTGGTCAGGTTTCAGGGAACAGGTTCTGCTCCCTGCAGCCAGACAAAGGTATGAAACTCCAAGGAACAACATGCCCAGGAGGAGCCAGAAGGGCAGGAACTGCTGTGCTGGAGAAACACCTACTTGCTATTAAATCTGGGCTCGGAAAGGTTTTCCCCCACGTAGCTCAGTCCAAATAGCTGAAGTTCAGGAGCTATGTTTTTGTTATAATAAACCACCTATCTCCTGTCACCAACACCTGGGAAGGAATAAAACCTGCCAAAAAATACATTCTAGAGATGCAACATTCAGCTCCTATACAGTACTTTTAGTATCTCTAAAAGTCACTGGTACCCAGCTGACTCTGAAAGTCCATGCAAAGGAGATTCTCACAGAAAACTTGGATGAATTAATGCTTTCACTCAGAAGGAGCAGTTCTCTTTCAAAAAGTCCATGTTCATGCCAGGGAGAATCAGACACTTTCACCAGCAACAGTTTCAGTTGTTGAAGAAGTGCAACCCAAGTCTCAAATTGCCATTTTGGCTCTTGGAGATGGGAGTGAGTGCATTTCTCCATCCTCTCTGCTGGGGTTTTCTCTTTAAAATTACGTAGCTCCCCAAAGGAAACACAGAGATGTTCTTAAACGTCATCTGTCAGAAAATAAGGCCATCCATTGGCACTGCAAAAGTACATGTGAAAGCAAAGCTAAACAAAACTTGTACTTGTAAATGAACA
The DNA here is from genome assembly GCA_013399855.1 of Oxyruncus cristatus. NCBI lineage: Eukaryota > Metazoa > Chordata > Aves > Passeriformes > Cotingidae > Oxyruncus > Oxyruncus cristatus. Next base: position 4,252,413 of record VXAY01001561.1, on the reverse strand, counting down.
GAGCTAACATCTTTGTTTAGTCCATGCATTCCAGCAGCAATTTAACTCCAGAAAGCAGTCATTTCAGGCAGCTGAGGCTGCCATGATTCACCGTTGTGAATGATTTTGCCTTTCACGGCAAACCGGGAAGTGGTTGTGAATGGCTTATTTTCCTGCTCCAGTAAACCCCGGCCCGTCATTTTGCAGATTTGTCTTTGTTTCTTATTTGCCTCTGACATAAAAATAATCTGAAGAATCAAAGGAAAAGACCTGAACAGGAACGATGATCTCAAAACTTATTTAGTCGTCTGCATCTGCGTGCGAGCAGCAGCTCTCGCTTCCTGCCAGTCACCTGTCTGCTGCAGTTTTCCATGTCCAAGGACATTTCTGCAGGATAGAGCTTTATCTTTTTGACTATTACTCCAAAATAGCAGAATTGAAATGCCAAATAAAATTGGAAAGCTCTGTTTTGGACCAGCTCCCACCTCGCTTTCTGTTTCAAAACAGAAGTGTGAAGTAAAAGAGACATCATTTTTTCCTGCAAATTGAACATCAGTGCATCTCAACACCCAGTCAGCACATCTGTGGTTTGACCCAACTCATTTTTTATGTGACCCAAGAAGGCTGCCAGCAAGGCTGTCTGTGAGCACCCAGGGCCTGGAGAAGAGCTTCATCTTCAGCTGACATTGAACACCGCTCCGCATGGGCGATACTTCTGCAAACCTCCTGGGCCACTTCTCAAAGGTTTTATTTTCCACAGCCCACATGTCCATAAAGCTCACATGTGGTGATAAACATACATCACCATGAACATGCTCTAAGTGTTCTCTGTCTTTTACACACATCGAAGTGTTCAGCCCTACCTGAAAGAAACTATTTCCCTGCGCATACCTACACAGCTCTTAAGCTGCTTTCTGAATTGGTTTTCCTTTTGCATCAGCTGCAGAAGGATTTCCTGGAGTAAGCCACTAGCCAGGGTTTGCGTGAGACCGCTCATCTGGCTGTTGCCAGCAGGCACATCGGGATGGAGGCATGGTTTTACTGCTACAGTCTACTGCCAAAGTCAGCAGCGAGGGTCAACGAGCTCAAGGTTTGCACTGGTTGGGAATGTGCCCTCAAAATGTGCTGCTGCCCAGCATGGACAGTCCTGGGAGATGCAGGGTGCCATTTTTATGCCCCTCATTCTTCTGAACCCCTCTGCAAACCAGCTGTTCATTTAGGAGATGTTAATTACCCCTTTTGCATCCATTTTGTTAGCATTTCCCACCCATACCTAGGCAAAAGAGAGGCGTTTGCAAACTGCAAACCTCCTCCTGGCCACCCCACCACTGAGGTCAGCTAGATATTGCTCAGTGGGGATGAAGAACATATTTGGGGACCTCACAATCTCCCCACATGGCTGCTGCAGATGACAAAGTTTCGTACCCTCATGCTCTGTCCCGGGACCAAACGTTCTCCTGCTTAACCCGAGCTCGGCTGCTGCAGCTTTCAAAGAGGAAAATTACCACAGCTCAGCCTTTTCCAATTGGAAATGATTATGCTTTTGTTGCTACTGAGGGTGCTCCTTGGCAGGCAGCCCAGGCACCACAGGTAATGACCGCAACAGGAGGTGCCGCAGAGACGTTGGCATTTCATTGCAGGGGAGAAAATGGGAAAAAAAAACACACTATCTGTGAGCCCGACACAAACAGCTCAGGGTAAACCCATTTGTCAGAGTGGCAAGTGACCTTTTCCGTTCACCTGTGGTTAAGGACCCAGATTTCTTCATTAAGGCAAATAAACCAAATTAAGACTGCTGGGTGCAGGGGATTCAAACAGCTTTTGCCATCCCACTCCTTGAACCCATCTTATTAGAGCAGCCTGGGAAGTGGAAGGAGTAACTCGGGGCAGGTCAGGGCAAAGCAGTGCTAAATCTGTGTCTCTCGACCCGTTGTTAATCATCTATTCTCTTTCTATAAATGAATTTGGAATGTGGAGCAAATCATACTAAGAGATTTCTCCTCCTTGCTGAATACTTCAGGAGCTTTAAGGAATTCAGCTCAGGAGCAATGCTTCATTCAGGGCTGTTGATTAGTTCCACCGTGGAGTGCACTAGACAAGACAATAAGTGGACGACAGACACAGTGATTCATAGATTACTCTGCTGAGAGTTGCAGGTGTTTTGGGATCGAATGAAAGGAAAGGAGGTTGGGTCGGTTCTCAAACCCCCTTCCTGTCAAGGGATTAGCATGGGCAACTTGAAGTTATTAAAATCACTCTCATAAATGTAGAAGTCAGAGGTTTTCCTCAAAATTTCCTTCCTCCCCACCCCCCCCTCCCTTCCTCGCAGAAACAGAAAATATCTCGAGTTTGGAGTCAGTGGCAGCGCCAAACTGAAAGCAAAGAAGGGAGTCAGATCCTCACCTGGCATAAACAGGAAGACTTTACGGAAAACTTTGTGTGGGAGTCCAAAGAATGGATTTAACCAAAGCACTGAAACTTTTCTCCCTTCCCAGCGATGGCTGGATGTCTTATAACCTGTGCACTTACTTAAGATGCAGGTATAGGACTATACAGACTTTTTCCTTTATCAGTATGAAGTATAAATACCGCAGGATAAAAGGATTGTAGTGAAGTTGGAGAAAAGGAGAGAGCATAATGCACCTCGCTGCAGCCAACAGAGATTTCCTGCCTTAGCCTGGGGAGAGCAGAAGCACAAGGGGGTCCAGCACAGGGGTGGTTCTGCCAGGTGCCACAGTCACCTGTCCCCACAACACCACATCAGCAGGGAGACAAGGCAAAGGGGTTTTGCTCTCCAGGAGCATAGCCAAGAGGGAATAACTATAATTTAGCCATGTGCCCTGCTTAGCTAAAGCAAAGAGCTGCTGCTGCTGCAAGCGCTCAACCACCTGCCCCTTTGCTTGCATGACCAGAGAAACCAAGTTCCAGCTTTTCCTAAGAGAAACCAAAACCCACTGTTTCTCTGCTCTTCCACAGGATCCAGCACTGACACCACCCCCCTACACTGCTCTGCCAAGCCTTGCAGAACCCTGCACTGACTTACACAGGCCCTCGAGGAACCAGGCACCAACATACTTTTGAATTCGAGGCTTCAAATGGGAATGCAAATCCCACATTTCATGCATCATGGGGTGTTTTACGCTTTGGCAAGAAATGAAAGTCACCTAAGAAGCAATTGCCATAATAGGGTGATGAGCACAATGGAAAGACATTTACAGGGCTAAACATGTTATTGATGTGTCTGGGTTGATGGAGTTTAGGTACAGCAAGACACGTAGTTCACACGTCAAAAACATGTTTTCAGTGACTGCAATGTACACAGCCAGAAGTGCAGTACTGTACTCTGCTGTTCTACAAATGCTGCCTAAAACAGCAATTAGGAAGTGTTACTAATTAAAAAGCACTTTGTATACAGTGTATATTAAGAATAAGGCATTGTGTTCCTCTGGGATTTTGACTTGATGAGATTCTAAGTATGTAAAACAGAAACAACAACAAGAAAAACAAACAAACAAATAAAAAAACCTCCTCAGTGATTTTTTTGTCAGATATCAAAAGATACACTAAACAGAGCAGATGATAAGCAAGGATCATTGGACCATGTGATCTATCTGCTTTTTTCACTTTTAGAAACATATACAACCCAAATTCTTTTTTATCTTTGATATTTGTGGGATTATTCATTTTTAAAATCCATCTTCCAGTCTTAGGACGTACTGTATGGCAGTATTCATGTTGATTGACACATATTTCGAAGTGCATTTTATCAAATGCCCTTTACCTGCAAGTAAAACTATTTTTCCCCCTCTCTTTTTCTTTCTGACCTGCAACCATGACAGTAGATTTGGGCAGCTAAGAGCAGCTCCCAGCCTGCAGGGGATGGCAGCGGCTTCCAACTGCTGCCCATGCTCCCCTTCCCACCCCCAGTTAGCCCAGGGCTGGACTCTGGGCAGCAGGTGAAAAATTCTCCACTTGCATTTCTTACCGCCCAGTTGGCAAAACCTGCCAAGTTATGGAGGGTGAACCAAACCAGGGAGGTCTGGAAGCTGAAGGAGATGCTCCATCTGCAGCCAAGGCCAAGCTTGGCACAGAGCCCACAGCTGCTCCCCAACTCAGCCAGGGCCACAGGGCAACTCTTCCGTGGTGGATGGGAAGAACAACATTCATTTAGCAACTGGCCTCAGCTTTCTCACTCAGCCTGGAGGGAAAATTCACTCCTGCAAACAGCAGCTGGGAAGAGCCAGGTGGGAAGGTCTGAACCGCACCATCCACAGTCAAGGACATGCTCCTGGCTGGGGAAGAGCAGCACTCCAGGAGCAGCCTGCCCACTGCACCAGCCAACGTGCAGGGGCAGGGCAAGGGATGGCCCCTCGTGTTTCACCCCAAGGTCCAGCATGACATAAATAAAGTTGGAAAACAATCCATAAAGAACGTTGGTGTCGTTTGGGATGGAAGGCTCTGCTCTGTGCACAGCAGGGTGAGCTAATATTTCTGATAAGAAAAGCTTCAAAATACTGAAAGGTGGAAGAGCATTCACAAGTTACTTGTGATGACCCAGGGCATAAATTATTTGCTAAACAGAGGATCTATACACATCCCAAACATGCCAGGGAGGAGGCTGATACCCAATCCTGGCTAGGCATGGTGCAGAAAAAAACAATCCTTGACAGCACCCCTCCGGACCCCAGCTTCCTCCCCTGCTAAAGCCTAAAACACACTTGTTTGTAGTTTGTCATGTCACATTAAATTGCAATCTTTCATTGCCTGGCTGGGAAGATAATAGAAAGCAACATTTCAAGGTGATCTACTCTTCTAAACATAATCTTTAGCAAATTAATCATTAACCAACTATTTGTTGGTCAGCTGATACTGCTCCAGAGAGAAAGTTTCAGGCAACTCACCAGGGAGATCTCACACAGCCATATTTTTATTAATTAAGCACAGGTGAAAGGAGATTTCAGCTAACCCAATTAATCTGGAGGACCTTTGGGGTAGGAGCAGTGGGAATGCGATGACGCAGCTCTGCACCCCAACATACCCCTTCAGGCTTTCCCTCCTGCTTTCTACTGTCCCCAGCTGAAGGCACAGCTGACTTTGTCAGAGAGCCACTAGTCACACCTTCAGAAAAAGCCAGACATAGGCACTGCTCTGACTTCAGGGACTATTTCCCTCTGGATTTGGCCCATGCTTGGGCAGCTCCACCTGGGAACAAGCATCCTTTCTCCCAGGTACTCCCCAGCCTGCCAACTGCGAAATCTCCAGCGTGCCTGCAGCCCCCTTGTGGAATGAGGTTTCACAAACGACACCGAAAAGAAGCATTGTTTTAATTTAAGAGCACAGAGGAGTTATTTTTAGCTGCCGCAGGGCTGATCCTGCAGGTGCCGCAGGCTCCTGGAGCAGGAGCGGCTCCTGGCACGTCCCGGGATGCACTGGAGCCACCAGCAACACGACAGAAGAGTCCACTCCATATTGCATTTAAACACCGGCAAAATGTTTGCATTATTACTCTAAAATCCCTCAGCATGAGCTGCTGGTTGGGTTTTTTGTTTTGGTTCAGCCAAAAACTGGGGATTCTCCTTGACAGCTTTGTTTTTAACCCTCCGGTCCAATTCTGCACTCGCTGCAGGACAGGAGGCACTTCCCAGCCTGGCTGTCCAAACAACCGCTCTCACTTTCAGTGCTCCCCTCATAAAATAAATTGCAAGAGTAGCTTTTAATTTCACTTTCACCAAACACATGTCAAGGCTTCTCAAGGTGTCACACCCGTCAAAATCCCAGGACGCAGCAAGTGGTCCAGGAGCAGAGCCACGGGCTCAGAGGCACCGGGAGAGAGCAGCACAATTAACATGCAGCGCTTCCCCAGCACACATCTAGCAGAGCATATCAAGGAGAGTGTGGGTGGGGAAAGAAAAAAAAAAAAGAGGAAAGAAAAAAACCACCACACTATGGTGTTTCTAATAAACTAAGAAACTTTTTTGACTTTCATGATGTACATACGGCCGTTAATTTCCATGTCATGTTATGATTTTTGGCTGAGCCCACAGTATGTATGTGTGGATGGAAGCAAGCAAAACAAATGCATTTTGTATTCAAATTTATACAACTCCATACATTTTTATGCTGTTTATTTGAAAATTAATTTTGGCTTAGGCCTTAGAGACAGCAAATGTTGTCAAGATTTGAGGGCTACCTGAAAAGCCTTGGGGACAGCATTACCCTTATGCATAAGAAACAGCAAAATAAAATAAAAATAAATGAATTTCCAAATACGTCATGGCTAATCCCTTGAGCTGACCTACAAATGAATTATAGAGGGTTTGCTACAGGACTGAGTAGATCTTGTGATTTCACTGAGAGATTTATCTTATTTTCCAACTTATTTTCATATCTTATTTCCTTTTCTTTTAGAATTAGACTGTAAATAAAAGAGCTAAGACCGAATGAAGCTCCCTTTCACCGCACTCATATTGGATTGATAAATTAAAATGGTGAGATGAGTTTTGTATGACCCATCCTCGAGGATTTGGGAAATTTAGCCGATGCAAAACAAGGCATTAATTTGGAGAGGCCTAGCTACTTACAATGCTTAGCATTCTGACAATGATGAATGGCATCATTCCAAGCAAATGGTAATTTCACTTTTTGTGACAGTACTTTAGAGCAAAACCGACTTTCTTCACACAAAGAATTTGCAATCCTATTGAACAGAGGCTGTACCTGAATATCAGAAATCCTTCATTGTTTAAGTATCATCTGATATTCTTGATTGGCTCCAGACTGAAGGTTGCAGTTGAATTAGGGAGAACGGAGGTTAAGTCCTAACCTTGAAAGATTTAGCAGCCATTGAAACACTGCCTTTGGGCACTTATTGGCCTGTATTTATCAAAAAACTTTTCAATTCAATGAGGGGAGGGAGAAAACACAAAACTTGTCACATTCATCAAGTGAAGCCACTGGAAAGACATCTACAGAAGAACACCCAAAAAGCATAATCTTTCAGAAGAGCTGATAGAAATGGTAATTGGATGGGATGAAGAATAATACTTCTAAAGCAGGGGTACAGAGAATATAGCTAAAAAATCAAGGTCAGAAGAAGGGAATGTATCCTTTTCAACTTAATAAAACTTACATTTACCTTTTGTATTGTGGAAAATATTCCAGGTACCATCTCTAATTTATTTCTGCACAAACACTTCTGAGTGAAAACAGGATTAGAGACAAACTGGCAGCATGTTTTCTTTTAGCTTACGTGCAGCAAACATAAAAGCATTGTTAGTAGATACAATTAGAAAAAAAAAAAAAGAAACAACACAAAACAAACTCCAGGACTTCCCTATTATTTAGAAATGTGGCTCAGCCTTCACAAACACAGAGAGCATCTTTAAAAAAAGCATCTCCCTAAGGCATTCGAAAGCCACCTTCTATGATTGGCAAAGAGCACTGACATTGTCTCCCAAACAGGGAACAGAAATGATGAATCATAAAAACTTGATTGCACCTCTTCCTGCCTCCTCACTAACAAGCTAATCAGAGACCACGGCGCGAGTGTCATGTGTAAACGGATGAGTTGTACAGGGATGCTATATTGTCCCATTTTTATCTTGCACAAACACCTCTGGCCTGAACTTTGGAGGCTTTTGGCACATTTCTCAGGTTTTGTATCAGGGGTCCTATCCAGCTGGTGAAGGAGGGGAAATACTGAAGTGCTGTGTTGCTCTGCTCGCGGAGTTGCACGGATGCAGGTGTCTCCTTACTGACGACGACATCAGCTAAGGGGAAAAAAATCTGCAAAAGGTCAGTATCTGCAGACACGAAGCCTCCAGCCAGCTCCCTAAACAGTTAACAAACAGCACCTACCACCCAAACATCTCCATAAATAAATCCTGTAATGAAAGTAGAGATGAAAGCATTTGTTAATTTTCCGCAGTCCAGGGAATTGGGCTATTGATGCTTATTAATCCAAGAAATATAGCATTATATTTGTCAAGAGCGTCTCAGGACGTAGGGCTGGAGGAATAACCTATGATTTGTGATGACAACTTTTTCTCCACCAGACCAGGAACAGTATTTTAGGGTTACAGCACATTTACTGATAGCATTGACTAATCTGCTCAGGGCAGTACTACTATCAGCAAGGTTTTCCCACTCTGAGGTACCTGAAAAACAGCCTTGGCCAACCAGAACTGCAGGGCCAACCCTTCCATCCCCATCTCAAAAACATTTGCCTCACCACATGGTGGGAGAAAGTCAGTGAAGACACACTGACATGATGATAAAGGCAATGAAGGACAAAAATACATAGGAATAGCCTGAAAATCTAATTTGAGGTGAAACCTACCATCTGGTCTTCAAATACCTTGACATCGAGAAAGTAGTTACAGGGTGCCCTGGTGTGCCCAGGCATTTGTGGACATATGGTACATTTTACCATTAACTGCAAATTTCCTTACTTTTATTGTTTTCTGTCACAAGCATAATGTTTGCTTTAACGCAGATTTGTTGCATGAACACATTTATTGAACATTTCATGTTTTTCCCAGCCTTTCCCCAATTCTCTTTGACTTCTTTTGGTCTCCTCACTGGTCCAGGTCAGGCCAGGCCATGCCAGGGACCCATCCCGGGGACACCAACTGCCCCACGGGACCTTGGGCGCCCACTGCAGGGTTAGAAATGCTCCATCCCATGACAGGGGGCTGCACTCCAGCCTCTGAGTTTTCCTTCACGCTGCTCAAAAAATGCTTTAAGTCACCATCCAACAGGTGCCTCATTTCTCCTCCTTTACACTTCTCCTTAGCACAGGGAGCTGCCAATTGCCCCTGAGCTGATCACCATCCTGCCAATGGTCAATCTCCTCAACTCAAGGACTTTCTTAGAGCTTTTTATTTTCCTATCCAAGCCAGGCTGCACATCACTTTGGGCATAGAACAGAGCCTTCAATGCCCACATTTTGAGCACCATGCTGGGTCTCCTCCCTTGTCTTACCAAATAACCCCAGGAAGAAAAACAGCAGCTCAAGGGAAAAATCAGATATAATCCTGGGTAACTCAGTGTCTCGTAATCCCTATGTGGTCACAGCTGAGGTAAACCCACACTGTCTGAAAGAGCCAAGGAAGGACCTTTCAGGACATGGCCCATAACTGCAGAGGCACAAACTGGATGCCACAGTCCATGTGGCGAGACTGGAAAAGTCACACTATCGGTGACAAAAGAAAGAGGTACGCACAAGATTTGTGCTTTTAGGTAAAATTTGACTGCAAACATCTAGAAAAATTAAATACATGTAGATCACAAAAAGAAGACCAAACCCCTTCCATCCACAAAGAATTCCTCCGTCACCTGCAGTTATTCAGAGGCAGACCTTACATCCCATCTCAGCAATCCCAACCTCAGAGCTGCCTTCTGATACCAGAGTAAGTTTTGACTGAGTAGAAGTTGAGTAAACACCTCGGGATTTGGCCCTCTGATGTTGAGCAACCAATCTTAATTTAGAGCATACTTTTCCCAAAGTACATTAAAAGTTTAAGTTAAGCCTTCACTGCAGCAGGCTCCAGGAAAGCAAACAGGTCATTATTTGTGGCAATGGTGGTGTGCGTGATTTTCCAAAAACAGGCTGGTTTGTGGGAAGTCACAGAATTAATCGCTGCCCCACATGAAAGGAGTGAATTCTACAATGATTTCAGCACGCTTCTACGAATTTATTTATCCGCCTGATGCCACCTGTTTCACTGCCAGTTCCTGCAGCCACATACCGAGGCATCGCTGGGGGGGTCAAACCAAGAAAATTCCTGGAGACCATCTGCTTATTCATAACCCCCAAACCCCATATTTCCACCTCAGCATCATATCTGCCCTTATCGGGGGGCATTGTGCGCTAATGACCATTATTTAATTAACAGATGAAGAAGCCCTGAAAGCCGCGCCGGCAGATTTTGAACTTGATCTTCTCTCATTTGCTGTCAGGCAAGACCAGATAAATGACAAGTATTTCGAGAGTCTGCAAAGGCCCTTTAGAACAGCTGCACAGGCTTCACCCCTTCTTTGCAGCAGGTTTCTCACTTAAGAAAAAAACACGCTTCATTACATCGCCTCTTACTTGAGCTGCAAGGGTCTATTCAAGGAAGATAAGCCTCTTAGAAATGAAGTAGCGTTGAATTTAGGTTTTGAGTGACAGGAGGAAGGTTTATCCATTCAGCAGACAATACTGCTTTCTCTGCATTAATCTAGGAGGCGGACAATGATCTGTTTTTTAGGCAGCATCTCATCTCTTTTCCCACAGCAGAAGGTGATTAGAGTTCGGAAGCAGGGACTGTGAAAGAAAGGCGAGCGCTATCTCCCCAGCCCTCCTGTTTCCTGAGCAGGGCAGGAGGGAAGTTCTCGGCCAAGTGCATCAATCACAGGGTTGGCGCTCAGGATGTGCCGCCTGGTCAGGGGCTGACCAGGGGCTGGCAGGTGAGGGCACGGACACCCCAGCAAACCCCGGCCCTGACATCGCAGCAGATAAACACACTTGCTCAGCAGAGGCAGTTTCATAGCTCCCTGCATCTTGCACTCGGGACAGGGGGGAACAGCTCCCCGGTACGAGCCTGGGGTAGATAAGAGGTGTCAGAAATCACTTTTTATTCGGTGGGTCCAGTTGAGGGAGTGCTTGTCGGGGACGAGTGTCGGCGTTTCTCGGCTCACCCCTGATAGCAGCACTCTGCTCACCAGCAGCTCCATCCAGGAGATCTCCCAATGCTCACAAAGAGAGTCACACTGGCCCTACTTTGCAGAGAGAGGAATCAAGCAACTGAGAAGCAGATTTGCCTGAGAATGACTGAACCCAGAAATTTTGGCTCTCCCCTTCCTCACTGTGGCTCCCAGTGGAATTCACACAACCAAAGGAGACAGGAGCTGGCTGTGGAAGTCCACTCACCCCATGCACGCACTCCTGATAATGCTCAAAGACAGCTATAAGTTTTTTGTGTCTCACACCACCTCCATCTTCCATGTTCAAGGAGCAACCTGCAATTTCAGCCAATTCTCCAGTGGGAGAAGCGAGCCACCAGGAGCCACGTGAGAGCGGCACAGCTGCTCAGCAGCACTGGCATTTCTCCCTGCTTTTCCAAGATCTGTGCCCCCGGCTCTCAGGCTGGAGGGGTTTTAAGCACTTCAGGTTTTCAAGCACACATGCATAGGCATGAACAGGCAAGGTAGGGAGAGAGACAAATAAACTCAAGTGGGTATAAATGCACCACACAAATGCTGGTGCATGGGACAAGACACCAAGATTTCCAAATAATTATTAAGCTACCCATACACTTGTCTTCCTACATGCAAAATAACATGCAACTTCAACCATTTTATTTAAGTAATCACTATAGCACCTAAATATTCATGAATTAATGTTAGAAGTACTGACTAACGCACAGAAATCAAGTTTCTTGTCCCCATTTGACAAGAAACCCAGCAGAGGTTATGCCCCTAACCAAAGGCTGTCACAATCCACTGGGAAACACCAAGATTGAAAAAGCCAAGGCCAAGACATTTTGGAGACCCCATCCCTGGCTGCCCAAGGACCTGTACAGGGCACAACAAGCAAATCCAAGTCTACACGAGCTGAGCAGTTAAAAGACAAAAAACTTCCTAAAAGTATTTCTGCCATTTTACGTAATCCCCCACGGACACTGTTTTTAAATAAGCAAACCCTCTGTAAGACAAACAACATTTTCTACATCAGAAGGACTTTGTTGTGTCCCAGAGTGAGGCAGCTAAAGGGAATCCTTTTTCATTGCCAGGGCGCTCTGAATAACTTTTAAGGGGCAGCACAGTAACCCTTGCTGCTGTTGGCGACAGCCCACAGATCAAACTGCAGCGTGCTGCAGAAACACGGCCAACCTTCCACAAATAAGGAGCGTATTGACACATTTTCTCTTCGCCCCTTTGTGCTAAGCCTGTGTAACTGTGCTCCAGTGAATGGCTTTTTGTTATTCTTATCTCCGCGCCTCAAAATTCCTCAAAACACATCTGTCACGGCACAGCTTGAGAGCCGGCCCCGAACAACTCCGGTGTCACAGCTCTCCTATCTCCCCTCCAACCTCCCAGGTGGGAAGAAGTTTGCACAGACATTTCTTTTGCTCATCGGAGCATGGCTGGCGTGCCGAGTCAGCACCACGCAGACGTACATCCTCCCCTTTTTTCCTTTTTCCCCCAGCCCAGTTTTTTTTTGGTTGGGTTGTTTTGTTTGTTTGTTTTGTTTTTTGTTTGTTTTTTTTTTAAGGAGACTTAATTGCTCCGTTTCAGATGTTATGTTTAACCTCAGGAAATGGTACCATAGACATGGCAAACAACTTTCTGGTTGTTTCCAATCAGTACCATATTATGAAGTACAGCCAGTTAAGAATCCTATTCATTTTCTTGCCCTGTCATCTTGATCTTATTTGAATGTCTGGGGAGCAGAAGGTGCTCGCTCGGCCCCGCGCTTCAGAAGTGGGGGCAGCAACGTCTGTGCAATGTGTTAGAGACACTGAAAGTTTTCATTTTTGACTCCTTAATGAGAGCGACCTTTGCCACGGGCTGATGAGTTCCATACCTGTCCTGGTGTGTTTTCTGAAAACATTTGACACTGCTCACAGGTTTGACGGGGATATGACTAATGAAGTCTTGGTATAAAAATAATGGGCTGCAATTGCAAGTCATTTGTGTGAAACCAAACTCCTTAAAAACTTGTCTCTGCTCACTTTCTGTTTTCTAAATGAGTCAATAATACGAATCAGATGGCTTGAAGGAATAGACCCCCAAATATTTCCTCTCTCCCTTCTATAAATTAGCTGCCATTTTGTGCAATTTTTGTTGCCTCCAGGCACGTTTTAAATTGGACTGTAGTTACTAGATTGCTGGAGCTATTGCAAAATGTGTAGGCTAATACATAATACCTTGTTTTTGTTAAATGTGTAGTAACAGCTCTTCTTGTGAGGTCAAGAGGCCCAGGCTGCTACTACTTAGAATGCATAACAATTTTATGTAAAGTAACAGGGAGGCAAGCAGGAGTGCGCATTTCTGCAGCAACTTTAAAATAATAAAAAAAACTTATGTATTGTTTTCACCTTTTTTTTTTTATCTGCTGCAAGGGCAGTGTCATGCCTGTTACAAGGCTGTGGGACTTGCCTGTGGGTTGGGGGAATGCAGCATCAGGAGCCTCCCAGACTCATCACAGAAGGGCATTTTGGAGACACATCTCCATGGTTCATCCTCCACCATCAAAGCTGAAATCCTCTTTTTGATTGAATAGGTACATCATGAATCCGACCACCTGGATAGCCAACTTGGAATATATAACACACTGCAGTGACAACAAAAATACCCTAGAAGCTCACAAACTGGGCTATATTCACAGCACAGCTGGATGTGCCGCTGACTCTTCCAATTTTAGCATCAGTACTGACAGTCTGTGTTTTCCTTTAAGCCTCAGCTCTTACAGTCACGTGAATATATGAGGATTTTAACTCTCTATTAGAAGCAGCAGCTTACAACATGACAGAAGACGGCTTGAAATTCATACCCAAGCTACCTCAGGAACTCAGAACCTTAAAGAAAAACATAAACCCACATGCTCTAACTTCCATGCTTTTGAGGCACCTAATTCATGAGTTTTGATTGCCAGGAACTGGAAAACCTGCTACAATGACTATGAAAACTCCTGTCATGAACTACTGTGACTGATTTTAGTGCAGCCTGACCGCTGTTTGTAGACAACAGGTCCATACAGGTCCTAACTTTCCCTAACATATATAAAATGTATATTCCCGCACAAATTATTTCAAATCCCTCCTCCAAAACAATGCAGCACTCTGCTGGATACAGTAAAGGAAAAAATAGAGGTATGATGGAGGTGTAGTCACATGGTCTAGTGGAAAAGGGTTCATGTTGTCTGGTTTTAGAGCCCACGTGGACAAGAAGGGGCCACCACTGCGGGGACCGCCAGCCACCACCGGGAGTTTTGTTTGATGTTGAAACACACAATCAAGTTATTTTATATAAGATACTATTTTAGCCACATTTGGGTAGGCAATTGAAAGGCAAAGGTCAGCATTTTTCCTTCGGTTCAAGGACTTCTATACGCACCACACAAGTACAAACACACATCGTACTCCCGTGCGTGCGCGAGTGTTATGAACGTGTGGAAGGAATAATCCGCACAGGTTACAGACATTTCCCATTACAACTCGTGAGTGGTCTCATTATCCCAAAGCTTATTTGAAATCAAAATGTGCAAAGTTAGGAACACTGCATTAAGTCTTTGCAGGACCAGGGCTTAAGTACACACTCAACCCCGAGCTCCAGGTTTGGACATGCTGTTCTTCAGCCCTAGAACAAACGCAAAGCTCCGTACGACTAAATATAGCCGGTATACAAGAGATTCTGTTTTGTTTTGTTTAGCAGCTCCCCTGTGACCCAACAGAAGTTACGAAACCAAATGAATGTAATAGAGCGTTCATTCCCTGCTTATTGATGTTGCCTCGCCCTTGGGCATATTTGCAAAATTTCCTTCTACATAATAAAAAATGGCATGTCACAGTGCAGCCAGCCGGACTGCGGGCCAGCACTAGTCAAACACGGTGGCTATTCTCTGTGAAAGGCCTGCTGCTCCTCCAGGACAAAGGCATCCCTGGACTCAGGTAAGGGTGATATCCTTCTCTGCGGAATCTCTGTGAGGATGGTACAATGGTTTGTTGACGGTGTTGCCCAGAGATAGAGCAGTCTGTTTGTGGGGAGTTTACTCACAACACAAATCCACTCTGTTCACTGGACAGGCTTCCCTTGGAAGAGCCACACATCCCATTTTGTCATCTGTTTTCCTCATAAACAAACACATCTACTGTCACTGACATTTCCTTGCCTCCAGCCCCAAGGATCTGCCATCAATGGGACACAAATCAGACAGGGCTCAGCAGAAATAGCAAGACCAGAAGCCACAGAGCCCACATTTTTCTGTCTTCATTCATAGATTCACTGATAAATCCCCTTTGGCCAGACTGAGTTGCTTTGCTCCTGCCCTCCCACATCCTGTGTGGATGCAGTCCCGCCCTGGAACAAGAACATTTCAACACCTAAATATTCAGGACTCCACAACTACTCCCAAGCAGCACCCATCTCCCCTCCAGGTAGAAAGGGAACCTGGAAGATGGTGAGTGCCAGCATCACACAGAACGAACACTAACCACAAATTCTGGCATTTGTATCTCTACAGCTGCCAGTTCCTGTGGTAAGAAAGCATCTCACCTGGCTTTAAGGAAGGCAGTTCTGACCACGTGGTCACCCAGCCTCTTGCTGCAATCCATGAAGGAAGATTTGAGACCTCATCCCAGATGGATGGACTCATTACGGTCTTCTCACTCTCACCCAGAAAGAAGGCTTTGAGTGCCACATCAAGCTGGATCCAAACATTCAGAGAGCTCAATACATGGACAAGATCAATCTCACTCTCTGTGGCAACCTACAGGGAAGCTCTCTCATCTTTTCTATTTCAAAACCTCTCGTATTTTCCTACAAGGTACAAGGTATCAGCTATGGCAGAGTGAGGATCCTTGGCCAAAATGTACAGCTCACTGTGGGATTTTCTACTTTCTGAACTCTTTGTTTTTGCTGGCTCAGGCTCGCTTCTAGGTAACTCTGCACATATTTTCACCCTCTCTGTGAACCACAGTGCACACTGAAGCTAAACCTAATTTGCAGTTTGGGCATAAACAAGTAATTAGGATTCGACTCCTGCCAGCATTGGTGCCAGCAGTTTAAAGTGGGTATGGAATTACAAGGTTAAAATTGCACCTTACACCTTGACACCGGCCCTGAAAAGGCTGG
Source organism: Oxyruncus cristatus (assembly GCA_013399855.1). NCBI lineage: Eukaryota > Metazoa > Chordata > Aves > Passeriformes > Cotingidae > Oxyruncus > Oxyruncus cristatus. The sequence continues at coordinate 4,236,597 of VXAY01001561.1, read as the reverse complement.
TCCTGGGGTATTGGACATTACATAAATATATGCACAGTCAGGAAGAAAATGGTGCAAGCCAGCCAGGATTCTTTTTAATATATCTCCTTAATTCAAGGGGCCCATTATATATAGAGCTCAGGACGGGAACAGGAAGACTTGCACCCACTTGGGGGGGCGGGTTATGGTTTAGCCACCAACTTTCCTTTTTGCTCACACAAGGGCTAATTCATAGGTTAAGTGGAGGATTATAGATGATAGAAATGCAGCAGCCCTTTTCCTTTCCTCCCCATGCTTTTCATGTAAAGAGAAAGAAGGTTTCTCTCATCCCTTCTGCAAAAGTGTCGACACATTTCCATAGCTCTGTGAGAGGACCTGCCATTTCTGTCACTCCACTACCCCTTGTCCCTTTGTCCCCACAGCATCTTATTTCAGCTTGGAGAAGAACAATTCACAGTTTCAGAAGATAAAACCAGATTTCCTAGGAAATAGTTCCGTAAGAAAAGCCTGGAGCGTAGCCACGCCTGGGACAACGTGAGCCCAGTCCTCTTTTTCGCTCATTTGTGAGTTTTGCCACAACTTTAAGAGAAGCAAAATCAGCCCTTTGAAACATCTCTCTTTCAAGGCAGCACCTCAGTGCACCAGCACCTGCAAAGTTACCGGGCACTCTGGGCATGTTTTGTCAGTGGGAACAAGGTGACAGTGTGGAGATTCAAGGACTGACCAAATAGCAGCCTGCCTCCCAGTACCCAGCTGTACTGCCCCGTCAGAGGGACTGTTTGTCTCTGCCTGGCAAAACTATGACCAAATGCCCACTAAATGCTTAGAGAAATCGAGCAGATTGTTACAAGGGCCTGAGGCTGCAAAGACTCACACTGAAAACAAATGTGTGCATGAACAGCCAGACCGGTTGGGCTGCTGAGGATCCAGAGTTACAGACTGGAGCTAAACTACAACCATGGATTTGCTTAAAAAAAAAGAAAAGAAAACAAAACAACAAAACAAAACCTGGTTGGTCTGAAAACACAGAAAAATCTACAGGCAGATCCCATTTGAATTTGTTCATACATTGCCACTCAAGAACACTGTATAGGTGCTGCATGTTGCTGCATTTCTCATGTTAAGTGGTCATATGCTGTTGACACAACAGTAAATAAAGCTCTGATATAAAACTCATATAACATTTTTTGCTGGCATGACAATTAAAGCTTCCCCTAGATTTCCAGTAACTTAGATGCCTTCCTTTGATAGTTTCCCTTTGTTTCTTTCAATTTTGTTTGTTCTAAAGGAATACTTGGAATTTTAGCACAGGATCTGCAAGTTGCCTTTTTTTTTTTCTGGACTACTCCCTGTTAAAACTTTGGCTCTTTTTGGAGTGCACAACAGAGACATTTGCTGGGTTCCCAGAGGGAAAAAGGAAACGTAGAAAAAAAGTGAATTTGAAAAATGTATTTTTTTGTGAGGGATAAATGCACATTCCACACTTGATCTTTTATGTGGGACTCCCATCTGTCTTGTCCAGAAGCTCCATGGATTTTGAAGAGTGAATTGGGCAACCAAAAAAGTCCTTTCATGAAATAAAAAAAATTTAAAAAAAAAAAAAATAGTTTGGGATCATCTATACAAGTTTTTTCATGTATTTTCTATGGAAACATGGCCAGAGCTCACAGTTTCCACCTTAGGTACATTTTCCCTAGTTAATTAAACCCTCTTTCGCCACATGACAAATGGGCCCTTCTCAGGAAAGGGCATGATTGCAGGCACGGGTGAAGTCAAAGAGGGCATTCTTAGTGATTAGACATGAAATACGGACTTGGAAAAGAGAGATTTTGAATGTAAAGAGGGAATAACTTACTGCATCCTCAGGGTAAAGATAATTTATGCATCCTTTGCCTAAGTGAGTTTTCTCTATCTGTTTATTTTGGGTTTAAAAAGCCTATTTATCTGGTTGGGTGTACTTTAAAAAATGTGCTTCCCACGGCCCTCCTCTTCTGTTTAGTGCTCATATTTTTCCCAAGCCAAATTCATTAGAATTACAGCCTTGATGATATGTGAGCCTTCAAACGTGGCATGTTCATGGAGAAAGCACGGGCACTGATGGGCCAAGTCTGGGGCCAGTGTCTCTGACCAACCCCAAAAGTAGCATTGCAGACGACCAGGGTGCAGCATACAAAAAAACATGAACTATGAGGAGAGGGACCTAAAAATCGTGAGACACCTCACGTTTAATGAGATACTGGGCGTGGTGCTCCGGGACATGTTTTCAAGCACAGCTTTTCCACAAACAGTGCTGGAAATTCACCGTATTTTAGATGAAAATTGGGGTTGCCCCAGTTGCTTTCCCTGTAAAGGTTGGGGCAGGGAGGTGTCACCAGCTGAAGCTTGCAGCCTACAGGGAAATTTGGGAGGTTGCTTCTTTTCAACAGAGAGGCCCATTGAGCATCAGGGAAACAACAAGAATTGAGCTGAGGAAAGGGGGCAAAACAGAGAGCAGTGATACAGAAGCACTGACTATATTTGAGGGGAATCAAATGCATTTAATCCCTCTCCTATCCCAGAGCTCAAGGACCCCTTATTTCCTTAGCAGTGTTGTTTCTCCTTAGCTCAGCACAAGTTCCTCCAGTTTGAATGGTGTATATTAGTATAAGCACAAGGGGAAAGAAACAAACAAAACAAACCCCACCATGACACAAACTTATTCTTGCTGTAGTCCAAGTAACTTGGCTTGCGTGGGGTTCAAAGGGCACTACCACAAGGAAAACCAAAATAAGGATTCACAATCCAGCAGAAAAAGCGACCAACTCATGGTCTTAGTCAAGTCCTTGTCCCAGTGTCCCCATTTTGCAGTTATAAAAGGCCCTCTAAAGACTCCTGGGGAGGCAACCTTTTGTTTTCCATGGGGCATTAAACTGTGCATTAGAGTGTCTGATCCACTTTTAAGTAATAAACCAATCCTTTACTAATTCAGATCTTCCTCACCCTCAATTCGTAGGATCTCTGCTGATCAGGCAACTGTACTTCAGAAAGGCAGCAATTCTCCTGTGTGCTTGGGTGGAAAGTAATCATTTAGAAAAGGTTGTCGTGTACTGGTGTGGTTTAAAATTGAAAACTTTTTTGGAAATAAGGGACTGTGCATGGCTCTCACTCTTCCTCCAGCTCTACAGAGAGGCAAGGGTGCAGGCGGAATGTGGAGATTGGCCACGACCAGAACCAAGATGTGCTACTCACCTGTGGTTTAATGAGAGAAGAAAAATCAAGTTCGTAATACAACACATGAGAAAACAGTGTGGAAGTTTGCACCACGGAAATCCGAAGGATTCTGGCCCAATCCCATTTACTGCACACACCTGTAGTGGTTTCCAGCGTGTGGCTGGCAGTGCATCCCACTACCTGCAGCACACACGCCGCCCCACCACACACCACAGCCTTTCCAAGGGGCTCTGCACCTCTCTTCTGATGGACAGTTAAGTTTTCCAGATGGAAACACTGCCCTGCTTGCTCCTCACTCCAGCTTATCCCCAAACAGCCTTGCTTGAACCTCCCTCCACAGTGATGAGTGCTCCGTGGGGCTGATCCACCAAGGGCAATGCCAACCGATTCATTTTGGTGATTACAACATGCCAAGTATTAGGAGTGGGGAAAATTACCTCAAAGCCAGGCCTAAAACCAGGAATAAGCCCAGCATGCATCTGTAGCTTTTTTCTGCCATACCTTAGGGACTGTAAAACACACTGGCAAAATCCAGCCCCGTTTCTACAGCCCTTGCTCACATGGCAGCAGGACCTACCTGCATGAGTTGGCAGCGACTTACACAGCAAAAGAGCTGCAGGATCGGGCCTTTAATTGCTTAAAAATACACTACCCACCAATAGTTACCTAATTTAGCAGAATATATTACCTCTCTGCTTCATAAATCTTAATTAAAGCTGTTAGTTTTCCTATTATATGATCAAGAAACGCCCCATTAAAGTTAAGCAGTTTCTCCAAGTAATTATATACATTATGTGGTGCGAGTGTAAAGATGCATACAGCATTCCACTACCAATTATTTTGCATACCCTGAAAAGCACTATCTATTAAATAAAAAACTTGCAGAATTTCATTAATGCACGATTTTTTAATCTCCCAAAAGTCAAAGCTGTCCCACAGGAGCGTGTATACTCAGTGTTGGCTCCTTATAATACAATTTAATGCTCACAAACACAACTAAAGTATTTAAGCATTTACAGAGGTTGTCATAAGTGCTTTTCTTATTTTCGATCAAATTCAAGTCTACACTTAATACAGTTAACTGTGGTTATTTAATTTCAAAACTCAAGAATCCAACCTCAAAAATTTATAACAATATAAATTTAGTTACATTGATACAGGATATGTATGCTACTGGGAAACCATTTTTCAGTAAGAAGTGTAGAATTGTAAGACCTAAAAGGAGTTATTTTTTAAAGTAAGCATTATTTCAAATAAACTTTGTCAGATTTCAAATAATATTTTCCTATTCGTCTGCAAAAGGATTTCATAATTTTTGGTGGTATGTTTCAAGCCAGTGCTAAGTGCAACCAAAAACTGAATGTATTTTAATTACACTTTCCCTTTTGATGAGAATCTCATGGAAATACAGAACAGATATTTAACTGAGATCTTGCAAACATCTTAAATATATTATTAACAAAAGTACTTCATTTCCTAGCAACCGGCTAGAGAGAATGAAATTTGGAAAATTGTTCTTAGTTCCCCAAAGACTCTGAATTTATTGCCTGACCACATTAACAATTAAAAGGTATATGCAAGATGTTAGATGTTAAAATATAAGGGAAGGAGCTTAACATCTGCTCAAGAAACCAACTCCTGCTCCTAAAAGTAACCTAATCAGGTTTGCAAGAATGTAATATTCTACTTTTAGGGAAAATATTATGCTCCAAAAACTGCAAACAGTCACATAAAAAAAAAAAAAAGAAGAGGAAAAAGGAAAGCAAAGAGAGCAGCAGCCCCAGCTGATGCTGGTAATCTTTGATCCAATACAGTTTCATATCATCCCTCAGAGCTGACAGTACATTATTAATTGAAACATTGGGGCTGAACCATGTCCTCTTCCGTAGTGATCATAATATAATTATATCCCATAGGCAGAAATACTATTTCCACCTCTGCCCCTGAAAAAGTAACCTACAAACTGGCTTAGAAATGTGTGAAACAAAGTAGTACCCCACCACTCTATTTATGGTATCGGTACTCAGGGTCCATAAATCATGGTGCATATTCTGAGGAAATAGATACATGGAAATATCAAACATGATTTTTATATAATTCATTATGAAAACATCTTGGATAAATTGATTTTAAACAATCTGGCTGGGTTTCCTTTTAAAATCCTTTCCCCCCCACCCTGTTTTTACTTTTTGCACAGATGTAGCTGTATAAATAGCAGTATTTCCTGGAATCCCCAAAACGTCAAACCAAACATATTTTCCAATATTAAATGATTGCATTCCATTATATCATTACCACTTAGAATAGGCTATAAATTCATTGATTGAAGAGTTTAATGGGAATGCCTGATCTTTTATATACCATACTTTCACTAATAGAAAATCAGCTGCTTCTGAAACATTAGCACGTTACGCTTTCTAGTAAAGCATATCAAATCACATTAGTGAAAAAGTTGCCAAGTCAAATGGAAGTTTGGTGCCAGAAATCCTCTTTTTTCTTTTTTTTTTTTTTTTTCTCAAGAGGCAGAGAGAGAGAGAGTGAGTGAGTGAGCAAGAGAGGGGGGATTAAATTTCTTAGTAAACTTGTGGCAGTGAACATAAAATATAATAATACTCCTTTAACATTCCTATCATGATTTTGGTCCTAGCACTTAAACCAGCCAAGGGCTGAAGGAGTTAATACTTTAAAATGTGCAATAATTCAGAGAGCTGGATTGCATGATTTGCAATACGCTTTTCTCTTTGCAAGATAGACTCTGGAGCAGACAGATCAACAAAAAGAAGTGGGTTGGGGGGCGGGGGGGAGAAAAAGGAGGACTCTATAACCAATCAAACCAAATGCCAGAGCAGAGGGCAAAGGGATATGGAAACTGAGAAGATAGACTTCCAAGTCCTTTCCTGAAAGTGCTTGGATTTTGAGGAGAGTCCAACATCGCCTGACAAAAGTGTCTTTGTGCGGCAACGCCGGGGAGAAGGGAGGAGAGCTCGGGAAACCTAATGAAAACAGGCCAGGCCTTGTACATTAGACCCCATGGAGAACTTTGAATCATACGAGCTGCAGACAAGCACCAAGTATGTAATGCCAAATTAAAGACCACCAAATCTGGGGAGCACCGGGGCGGATGTGCTCGTGGTGTGGGCCACCGCATCACTCGGGGCTTCCCTGCATCCCGTGCCCTGTCCCCTGTGGAGAGCTGAGCATCCCAGGGCAGCACAGCGTGCCTTCACACAGGGGCTTGTGGCTCGTTTACCCACAAAAGAAAATAAAATGCATTTTTTTTAAAAACCTTTTTCTGCAATCTGTTTGAATTTCAGCAGTGTTAACGTGCTAGCAAAGAGGGTGCCAAACTGCAGCTCCCATTGACACGTCCTGGTGTGGGGCTGAGCTGTCACCTCCTCACCTGTCCAACACCACACTCAATCCCGCCTGGCTTTCCAACATCATTCCTTCTTTGTATTTTGTGATACACAGTGGTTTTATTCTTACATTTGGAGGAAAAAAAAAAAATCCAGCCTCACAGGACTTGTTAGCAAGTCTTTGCAGTTTTCCCTCGCCCAAAGGATGTGCCTCATCATCTGAGCAGCAAGGCAAGAACAAACCAACAAACAAGATGTGCCCAACCACCAGGATGCTTCAGCATCAAGTTGTAGGTATTTCCTATCCTTCTCCCACCTGCATGTCCTTTCCCACCGGTGACATCACAGCACATCATCTCCATCTTTCAAATCAGGCAGGGTTTGCTCTGCATGGCACCTAATCCCAGATTTCACTGCCTGCCCTCCCAGGCTCCCCAACACATCCATTCTGAACTATCTGTTCGTATAAAAAACATCTTGATCCCATTTGTCATTCTCCTGCTGCCACCCGCCCCCTCCAGGGCAGAGCTGCTGAGGTCTCCGTGGCCCTGCACGGAGGAGATGGTACCAGAAAATGTGCCTGAGCTGTGTTAAACTCATTATAGCAGTGTTTATAATGTCACAGTGACCACAACCCTGCCTTCATGCAAATCAGCAGAAAAAGCTGCAAATAATTAGAATAAGAGCAGGGGAAGGCCTTGCACGTTCTTTCCTCTTTATGAGCTGATGTTCCTCAGCTCCTTCGCAGTTTCCCAGGCTCTGGTTCCATGACCCACCAAGAGAGATTAGCCCTGAGCAGGGAACAGGGAAGCAGGAGCAACCATCCTCACATTCCTGCTGCAACACAGGGACAGGCAGCCACCCATCCCCAACTACTTGCTCCTATCCAAAGATAAGTGCATTTTGCCATGAAAACATTGGGAAAATCTGCCTTTATGTAACCCGAGCACTCTGCCCAGTGCTCCTTCACCAAGGAAAGCTCCTGGGCAAAGGGGATGAGTTTTGCCCCATCAGTGCTGCTGCCTGAAACTCTCCATTTCAAAACCTTGTCTAAAAAAAAGTAATGGTTGAAAATTTTTAAATCACTCAATTTTAAGAGCAGTGTGAAACAGGGATACCACCTCACCCAGCAGGGAGGCAGGGTGAGGGCCAGAAAAGAAACAAAAAGAGAAGAACCCACCATGCAGGTGGGGAGATGAAGGGGGGCCATTTGTCCTTCCCTGTCACAACCATGCATTATATGAGATTTGAATTCACTGGGCCCATTTCTTGGCTGGTGACAATGGGCACTGCTGCTTAGTGGTTAACAAAGCTAAGCCTACTTGCAGGAGACCATAGGATCTATCCCTGTTAAATCCAAAAGGCCTGCAGGAAATGTAAAAATAGATGGTTTGGGATTAGAGGAGAAAGGAGGTACAAAAAAAAAAAAACCAAAACAAACAAACAAACAAAAAAAAAACAAAAAAAAAAACCAAAAAAAAAAAAAAAAAAAAAAAAAACAAAAAAAAAAAAAAAAAAAAAAAAACACCACAACCCCAAAGTAACATTTTGATGTAGCCAGAAAAGACCAGCCCCTTTTTAACTCTGAATAACAAATGTGAAAAGAAATCCCCTGTATTTAAAGTAACTCTTGGAAACATGAACACTTTGTTTCCTCAGCAGCAACTGAGCCAACTTCTTCACTCAATCACCTCAAGCGCAGAGCAACACCAACTGCGGTGAGGTCACACTTGTGTAAGCGACCTTGGTTGGCCAAACCCAGGCATCTGTACCCAGAGGAAAGCTGGAGCAACCTCCAGCTTTGGTGGGATTGCCTTGGATTTGCACCAGTGTCGCCAGAGGAAACACGTGGCCCAGTAATTCCTTAAAAACTGAAGGTGGTTGTTTCGTACATGCACACACTGGCTGTGAAACCTCAGTGCAGGCAGTGGCATTGCACAGACTGTAGATCACTACAGGTTCTGGTGCTTTGTTTTCTGCTAGGTATTTTCTGGTATTGTACGTTTGTGGCAAAAATTGCCCTCCCTTTATACAATGGCAAGGACACTGGATGCTCCCTCAGTACCTACCTGGTTCAAGCTGCACCCACACAGTCAGAAAACTCTTGGTTTTCCAAAGTCTTGTAAGAATAGAACTTTGTATTATCATTACTATTTGAATTCAGTTACTTTCCCTTTCTTTGCCTCATTCTTGTCTTCCAGAGTGTGTGTGTGTCCCTCCACCACTCCTCCAGAGTTCATTTTCTCTAACATGGCCAAATAGTGACCCAAATTACTGCTCCTCATGGCTCGGAACTACCTCCATTTCTCCAGGTATTTTTCCTTTCATTTCCACATCACAATCCTTACAGGCCTTTGTATCACATTGGATCCTTGTGATATTGCCCTTTAACCAGGGACAGAAAAGGCTGTAACATCTTTCCCACCTCTTTTCTCCTGCCAGCTCCCCTTGTTCTCCTGTCATTGACCGTGTTTCCTTCCCACTCTCACATCTGTGGTGCCACATTTAAATGGTTTGACACACCCACAACTGGTCTGTTCCTCTTTGCCTTCAGCACATGGCTGGTTAGATACATAGATCTATAGACAGCAAGAGGGTTCACGTATTTATTGACTTCAAGACAATTTAAAGGGTGTTTAGCAAGTTATTATATGAAGAGAGCCCTAGTGGACCATTCTTTATCCCACTAAAGTTGATGGGATTGTTCAAGTCAACATCAGAACCAAACACAGCTTTTTTGGATCATAAGACAGAGACTTGCTTTTACCTTGCCTTAAACATCCCTTTTCAAGGGATAATAATAATAATAATTTGATTTCTAACAATTACTATACCTATCAGGCCACCGATAATACACTTTATTTACCCTTCAGACATGATCTTTATCATGGATAGCCCCGCTCCAAATTTTAAAGGAGGTCATTTTCACTAAAAAGGTAGTCGTGGATGTGGCAAGGAAACTTCTCAATGTTATTTGTGCACAGTAATACAAAAAAGTACTGAAAATAATCTTAATTGGCTATTTGAACACTGATAGACTGGTTTGGAACTGGAATCAGGCTCACTGCTCTGATGGCTGTGACAGTCTGTACCACTAATATTTTATAAAGATCACTTTGTCACTAGATGCAATAACAGCATATCCCCAAAACTTCCCTTTCTACCACCTGAAGTTAAAAGAAATACTAGAGAGCACTGAATAAGAAAAAAAAGGCCATAGTACCACCAGACTCTGCAGAAGCTCAGATTTTACTCAGAAGTTAATTAATACTTCAGGCATATCTGAATCCAGCATTTTGATTTTGTCTGTTGCTACAATTTATTGGGAGGGGTTTTTTTTCCATCTCTAACATGAGGCTCATTCATTTCCATTGTCATTGACTAAAGACTGGACATACCTTGGAACTAAACAAAGAGCAAAGACGATGGTGCCTTCGGCTTCGCAGGCAAGCGGTGGGAGAGGGACCTTTCAGCCTGCACACCTAAAGCCCTTGGAGGGCTTTCCAGGACTGCCATTAAATCAATACAAAGCACCAACAGAGAGTGTGAATCTCATTTTTTAAAGGCACGTGTTTTCCGAGCTCTTTATTCAATCATTCTAGCAATTCCTAAAAGCGCGACTCGCACCGCACGTGTCCTTTCAGTGGGGACTGTAGGTGATGTGATCAAAGTTAGCCCACACCTAATCAGCGAGTAAAACATAATCAAGAATCTTTTTTTTTTTTTAAGACGTGTTCAATTCAGCAAGGGGCAAAGACTATTAGTCTTTTCCTTGTTTACTCCAGTTTGGGTGAAATTCATATTATTTCCATTAATATCGTTTCCGCCATATCAATTATTACAAGGTGCACTCAATAATGTTCTACCTCGAGCAAAGTGTCTTTCAGTGTGGTTTCTCAAGCAAACAAGATTTACATCCTAATGCAAGATACACGGCCCTACCAAACTAATGCCATATGTCTCCTTCTCTCAGTCATCGCCCCAGTGACATAATCCGCCGGGCGGATTCGACGTGGAAGAGAATGTCAGAAACCCCGCAAAGAAAAACAAGCAGCAAAACAAAGTTGGATGGGATTGATTAAAGCAACACTTTTAAGTGTGTTGGAACAACAATTTCTCCCCTACTGTGGCAGAAAAAAATCCAACACGACAAATTTGGTCAGAAATCATCCTATCAATACGCAGAGAAGAGGAATCTCTCGTGGAAAGATCTGGTTACTTATTGAACATCCCAAATCGGCACCCACTGGGCAGCCTAAACTAGAAAAACCACATATATGTATGTCTATGAAATAGCATCTCCACTTTCCTTTAATACAACATTCCTAAACACCTGGGTGCTTCCATGTCATGAAATAAATGCTTGTAAAACAAAAATTTACAGTCCCTCACGTGCATTAAATTTGTTTAAACACTTTTTCAAAGCCAGGGCCCTTTCTTATCTTTCTCCTTTTTTTTATCCCCTCCTTTTTTTAAATGGCGAGCTGTATTTTATAATGGAGCACCAGCTCTCCAGCGAGCCTCCATTCTTCCAGCCCTGACAGACTGTTTGTCAGCTAAACTCCCCTTGTCATGTATCCCCACCACTGCCAACTCATGCACGGAGACCTTCACTTTTACTGCTACCACTTGCACCCTGCGCAACCTTTGTCATTGATCACTGATCCAACTCAGTGCCCACATGTTCTTCAAGTGCCTACACAAGTAATGAGGTACTTGTGGTGTAAAATTAAACTGTCAACTGTCAGCGATTGATAACCACAGCGAGAGCTGACCTAGAACACCTGCACCCGTGGCCAAGACAGGTGTGACACGTTTGATCGCTGAGCCCTACTAGTCAGCGTGACCCGCCGGTGTCCCTCCATGGATTTCGCCCCTGACAGAGACGCCGTATTTCAGCCCCAGGTTTCCATTGCTGGTGCAGGAGCAGCCCCTCCCCGATCACCACAGAATCTCTCCTCCATCACTGTGGCTGCAACGTGAGCAACACCAGATTTTGGTGGTGACAGATATTTATGGCCACAGAGCGTCTTTCTGCCTCGCCATCTCCTCGTCCCTGCTTCTGATTCCTCTTCACCCCCAGGCTGGGAGCAGATCCCACAGTGATCGGCATTGTTCACCCCCTTCACCAAAGCTTTTGTGAGCACCCCAGGGCTCAGTTAGGGTCTTCATTCCCATAGGTGCATCAATTTAGGAACAACGCTGAGTAGCATTAATGGTTGGTTTTCTAGTGTAAAGCCTCTGGTTGTGCTTCTGCATCACTCTGCATGGAAGGAGCACAGAGCTGAACGTTGCTTTGGCATCATTTAAGTAAACTCAGTCTGGTGATGTTGGAAGCACTGAATAGGAAATCTCCATCCCCCTTCTTGTCCATTCCATCACTGCCATGGAGAAACGCATCCCTCTTCACGCCGCTCTAATCAGTTTTAGCTGTGGTTACCACACAGTGTTTGACCTTCAGTTCATATTTGAATATTTTTATTATTAATTTTGAACTACTGATTTTCACTTTAAGCATAGAGAGGCCTTTAAGGCACACACTGTCTTTTAAAACCCTCTGAAACACATCAGAAAATAATGGCAGGGAGGTTTCTCCCCTCCCTCCCCTCCAACAGTTGCACTATATTAAGTTCATGTGATGAGAAGATAAAAATCTATTAACTTGCTGCTGACCTTATCGACACAAGGATCTCTGCAGACATTACAGGAACCATATCTCTTCTGACTTTTACATCCAGAACCTCATGCACCAGCGTCCCAAACCAAATATAAAATCTTCATGATGAGTGAAACAGTGACACATACTCTGACTCCGGTCCTGCTGGCTGGCAGGAGACACGGGGTCCTCTGGGGCCCAGGACCAGCCTCTACTTTCAATTTGACTTCAGGGGCGGATTTTTTCACCATATGCTACTGGGGGCTCTGAATCAAAACAGTTTCCATAGGACCATATGCTACGAGGCAAATGTGCTGGATACAGAAAGGCTTTCTGCTCCCCCATATCACCATGATGTATTGCAAACATAATTAAAGGCGAGTAACGCGGGCGCTCCTGTTTGGATTAATCATTCCTTTTTATAACCGAAGCTGGTATAAAAGAAACCAATTTCCAAATTAGACCAAAAGTCCATCTAAATACACATTGCTCACGTGCTCTTACACCTCCCACATTTCCACGTATGTAGCAGATTCCTCTGTGCAGACAGTAGCTCTGAAAAAGCAAAGGATTTAAGTTTTTTATAATATTATTATTATTATTAAATAAAAGCAGAGCAAGGACTTGTACTGTCTCTGATGCTTCTCCCATTTCAACAATCAATGAGACATGGGACCATCACAAGCATCATCGTGCTCCAGGTGCCAGAAGGCGGGGATCAGGTGGTCTCCCAAAGGCATCAAAGGAGTTGGTGGCAGGCAGTAGGTGCCACCAGGAGGATGGCAGCAGCATTTTCTGCTCACCAGCTCTGCCTGCTGGGAGGCAGTGGATTTCCAGGCACTTAGAAAGAAGCCTGCAGGGGATGCCAGCATGGCTGCACTGCAAACAGCCCCTGGTTGGATTACATCAAATGAAAGTAGAGAGTTGTAACACCATCAGCCAGCGTCAACATGGTTTGCCAGTGTCACCAACACCTACATTTCAGGAGAATATGCTCAATAGAGTATTTAAGGGGACTTTGTTTGAACTGGGCCACCTCCAGGGGTCATTCAGATATCAGCTCAGCAGGTGAGGTGTCACATACACCATCACACACCAGAGGCAGGGCTCTGCATCCCAGCACACAGACACAGCCAGCACCCCACCCAGCCCCTCCATGCTTAGATTAAAATCTAAACCCCAATGCCAACAAACCAACAGCAAATTTGGCAACAGCCAAATGTTTTCAAGATGTAGCTGGAGCTCCAATGAGCTGCTTTTGGAACTACGCAAGCACATGGTTGAGCCTGCAGAGCAGCTTCCTGGTGACTCCTCAGTGAGTGCAGTTATCACCTCCTCACCAGAGAGGTTTCGGTGCCAAACACAGGAGGGGTTTTCTGGGACATCCCATGACTCACAGCTCCTGACCTTATGCTCTGCTCCGGCCACCCACTGCAGGAGACGGGCCGCTGGGCTGGAGAGGCCTGTGGTCTGACCCAGCACATCTGGTTTTACATTTGGGAGTGTGCTCACGTAATTTTCTAGCAGTACCTGGAAAATCCTCAAGCGTGCTATTAATTTGAAAGGCAAGTGTCCTTCCAAAGCTCCTGGTATGCCAATGCAAACCACTTGAGGAGCTCCAAGCTGGAGCGGTGCCCATGCCCCATCCCTCCCTGTGGCTCCAACCCCTCCACAAGTTTCACTCCAGAGAGCTCAGAGGAGCTCGTGGTTAAGACAAGGACTGGCCAAACCACAGGCTGTATCCCCGTTTCAGCCCCCCGTGTTCCTTCACAATCTCTAGGAAAATAGTTTCATTTCTGTGCCCAGTTTACTTTTGCTTTACAAGAGCGAGTAGCAACACCCATCCCACAGAGGTGTTGGGAAGCAAATGTGGTGGTTAAACACGCCTAAGCCACATTCATATCATGAGTAATAAAAATACATTACAAATACCTAACAATAAAGAAATAACATGACTCAAGCCACTGCTGGTTGTGGTTGTGGTTTTGTGAAACAAAAAATCTTACTGATTGGGAAAATTGCTGATGATTTGCTTCACAGAAAGAAAAAATAAACAAATCCAGCATAACACGGAGCAAAGTTACAGTTTGATCAATGATGCTCTTTATATTAATAACCAATGAAGACTGAAAAATTTGGATGTCAATTCAAACGTTTTCAGGGCTCAGAAATGGAACCTAGAGCACTGTGTGCTGAAGGCAGCAGCCCTGATGGGAGGATTGTAAACAGCTCCTGTTCGTCCAGTCCAGGCACTAATATCCAATACTGGAACTGGGATTCACTGTTTTTGCAAGCAAACCCCACTACTTTTATTGCATATGAAGCTTTCTGTTGCTTTAGTGCAAACAGGATCTGCAGTCTGTACACTGGAAGGACAGTAGGTACGTTGCTTCTCACCGGTGCTCCCTGCAAGACACCGAGATTGGAGACTGCAAAGCAGCCCAAGGAAAGATCAGTATGTAAAGTATGTCTGGAGCACCACATTCAGCTCACTCCAGCAAGCACCATCGAGGAGAAATTAACGATATGTGGAAAGCTCATTCCAGATGATCACAGTGACCAAAACTCTTGGACCTAGAGCCTCTTATTTCTTTTTTCCCCCCACACCCAGAGAGAATCCCTCTTGTTTTTATTCTAATCACAGAGCTGACTGGAAAACCAGAACTTCCCCAACCACCCAAGTGGAAGCAAAAGTGCTGATTTCAGAGCAATAAGGGCAAAACAGAACCCAGATCGTGCGCCTCCCACCCTGGGGTTTTGAAATCAAGAACAGTGCACACCTTCTGGCATCATAAAGAGACACATAAAAGTAAAATTAAACAGCTAAACTCTTGGGTATCCCTTGGGACGAGAAAAGTCAGTAAGAAGTGACATCAAAGATAAGTTGTTTACATATTGGGTGACCTGTCTGCCCGTCCCTTCACATTGATTTTTACGGTACAAAAATATTATTTCAGTGACAAGGATGTAAACCTTATTCAAAACAGGATTTAAACCATATCCTGCAAGTGAGGCATCTCTTCAGATAGCCTGCCTGCACTTACAGCATACCGAAGGCATGCTGATTTTCGTCTGGGGTGTTTGTTAAGAGGGTCACAATATCAGGAAGCAGGAGAAGGCTCATCAAAGCCTCCTTGCTCGCCTTCACCGCTCATCAGCTAGACAGTACCTTGTTTTTTAAAGCCGAGCGGAAATGCATCTCCAGTGACCCATTGTTAGAAACTTCCTTTTGTCTTTAAGTTTGCTGGAAGGAGTATGGGGGCCCCTTTTAACTCTTTTCCAATAGGTAATTTCCCTTAATTAGGGCTCTCATTACAAGTGAGAATTTATCAGACATGATTAAAGAAGCATCTAGCCTCTTTCCTATCGCCTCAAAAGGGGCATATTTTGATCTCGCAGCGTGTCTTGCAAACACAGATAAGCACAGGCACTGAGCTGGGAGATCACAGCAGAAATTTGGCCTGCTCAGAAAGTTCATGTTTGGAACTCTGCATCCTCAGAGCTTCCCTCTGAGTCGCAGGGTGTCAAAGCTGCCGCTGTCGGGGAGTGGTGGGGCTCCCAGGGCAGGCAGGAAGCCGGGAAGATGCGACTGCAGAGCTGAGCTCCAGGCCTTTGGGAAAGCCACGGTGCCTCAAAACCCCCACATGCCCTGAACAAACCTTCCTGCATGTCCCTGGGCTTCACTGCTTCAGAGCGCCCATTTCAGGCAACCATTCTCTCAATAGGAAAGGGCAACTCCTACCCGTGCCTGTGGGTTTTTAAAGAAAAAAAAAACCTGAATATGGCCCTTTTGGAGCACTTGTAAATGCATTTCCCCCCCCCCATGGTGAGAGATCTGATACAGCACTTGCTGAACCAAAATCCTGCAGTCACATAATGAATTTGTTCAACAGGTGCAACCCTCTGCCATCAGTACCCCAAACACTGGTCCTGCTCCTGATGCCTTCTCCTCAGCTTCTGCTTCCCCAACAGAACATCTCCTACTGACTTCCAAGGCAGTTGGATTGGGTCGGTATGTTAAAAATGTACTTGGGCTCTCAATAGTATTATTTACTTTTAGTAAGTATGAGTGATAAACTCATGGGGAAGAATACTATTTTACAGAGTAACTATGGAGATGCAAGTTATTGTTTCACTCTGTGAACCAATCAAAAGCACCAAAACCCACATTATAGTAGCAAGAATATTAATTTGCACCAAAAAAAATATGCTTCCCAACCTGCAATTTGCCCTCACACTCATTAATGATCTAGTACTTACACTTAAATTGAGCACAGAGTGAGCATTAATCTGGCAATAAAGAAGCAATAAGGAATTTTCCAAACATTAAAAACATTCCTAATCTGTGAATCACCTACAATCTGAGGTGTCACAAACATTCATCTCCGTATGTGTCACCCGCAAACATCTGTCCCCTCTTCCCCTCACACGAACACGCATTCCATTCAGCCACTGATACAATCAGGCTTTAATTTTATTTTTCTCACATAATGTTAATCAAGAGCTAAAAAGATAATTTCCTTCTACCACAAAGCAATTCCACTGTGGTGGAACAAACTGTTATCTTAAGTTTCACAGAGCAATTGTTCAATAATTCCTGTTTGTGGCTCTTTTCCAAATCCTTGAGAATAGCTCAGGCTGCCAACCCTTCTTTA